>CALYLW010001156.1:93481-276822 GCA_944989445.1 Ampullaceana balthica
AGACAGTTCACTGCTGGACAAGTATAGACAGTTCACTGCTGGACAAGTATAGACAGTTCACTGCTGGAAAAGTATAGGCAGTTCACTGCTGGACAAGTATAGACAGTTCACGCTGGACAAGTATAGACAGTTCAAGCTGTAGAAGATAGTCATCATCATCATCATATTGTAAAGGCAAACAGGTAGACAATTAGTGAGTGTCAAAAAACAGCAGTTCGGAAATTATGGCAGTGTCAAGGTCAGCAGGTAGGAAATTAGTGGCAGTGTCAAGATCAGCAGGTGGGAAATTAGTGGCAGTTTTAAGGTCAACAGGTGGGAAATTTATTGGCAGTAAAAAAATGTGTCAAATAAAGATCAGGAACTCGCGATGAAGATCAGGTAACTCCGATGAATCAGTAACTCGCGATGCAGGTAACTCGCAACGAAGGTCAGATAACTCGCGATGAAGATCAGAAAAATTTGCGATGAAGATCAGGTAACTCAGGATGAAGATCAGGTAACTCAGGATGAAGATTAGGTAACTCGCGATGATAAGCGATCAAAAGTAACGATGAAATTGTTTGAAGGGTGATAACCCGATAATTGACACATAAATCAGGGGGAAAAAACGAAATTATTGGTATACTGTGCTTGAGAATAGAATAGAATATCCATCACATGAATCAGAAAGTAAATTTTAAAAGTTATATTTATTTTTTAACTTGTAGCTAAACCTTTTTTGTATTTAAAAATGTATTGTATAGTTCTAATTATAAGTAAGTCCATATCAATTATTGTAATGTAAACTTTCCTAACATATACTATTTTCAAGACCTGTTCCAACTTTGAAGTGAGTTCTATGGCTTGAATAATTTCTCTTGTGTCAGGGGCGTATTCACGGGAAGCTCCGAGTTTTACAGCTCAAGTGGTGACAGGGACGAGATGTGCGAGGCTGCTGCATGGCTGTACAAGGCCACGGGAACCGCCTCCTACCTCACCGACGCCAGGAGTTTCGTGGAGACAACAACGGCGTACGCCCTCAGCTGGGATGACAAGAAGGCCGCGTGTCAAGGTCAGTGGGTCAAGGTCATAGAATCAAGGTCATTGATTGTTTCTCAAAAACCTTTGGCTGATATTTATTCTTATGACATTCTTGCTGTCCGGACTTATATTGATATTTATTCTTATGACATTCTTGTTGTCTGGGCGTATATTGATATTTATTCTTATGACATTCTTGCTGTCCAGACTTATATTGATATTTATTCTTAAGACATTTTTGCTGTCTGGGCTTATAATGATATTTATTCTTATGACATTTTTGCAGTCTGGGCTTATAATGATATTTATTCTTATGACATTTTTGCTGTCTGGTCTTATAATGATATTTATTCTTATGACATTTTTGATGTCTGGGATTATAATGATATTTATTCTTATGACATTTTTGCTGTCTTGGCTTATAATGATATTTATTCTTATGACATTTTTGCTGTCTTGGCTTATAATGATATTTATTCTTATGACATTTTTGCTGTCCGGACTCATATTGATATTTATTCTTATGACATTTTTGCTGTCCGGACACATATTGATATTTATTCTTATGACATTTTTGCTGTCCGGACTCATATTGATATTTATTCTTATGACATTTTTGCTGTCCGGACTCATATTGATATTTATTCTTATGACATTTTTGCTGTCCGGACTCATATTGATATTTATTCTTATGACATTTTTGCTATCGGCACTCATGCTGCCCTCATAAAATTCATTATTTGAATATTTCAACGAAGCATTTAGTCAGAAGATGAACAATTTAAATATATATTTTTTTCTTTTAAATAACTTGAGAAAGCAAATGCGTCCAAGTTGACCAAATGAGTCAATAAACGTGAAATCTTGTGTTTTTTTTTAATTTATCAATTTTCTATAATTTAAAAAAATGTTCCTTACTTCGGAGCTTAACATGATAAAAAAAAAGACGATACATAAATTTAATAAATAAATGGGCAGCAATAGTTGGGGCTGTGCGCTGTGCCCTGTTATTGTTTCGGCTGTAGGGAATAGAGTAGATGTATCCTTATACATTCAAGTAAACGACTATACATAAATTTAATCAATAAATGGGCAGCAATAGTTGGGCTGTGCGCTGTGCCCTGTTATTGTATCGGCTGTAGAGAATAGAGTAGGTGTGTCCTTACACATTCAAGTAAACAATGGATGTTTTGTCACAGAAAACCCCTGATAATACGAATAGGTTGAATGTTGTTAATCTCCTGTGAGGTTAGGATTAATATTTGTCATGTTTTATGCTAGGAGGTTAATAGCTGTTCCACTAAAACATACAGTACTGTTTAACATATGCCCTCTAATGCCCAGCTCTCCTGTACAACATCACTAAAACATACAGTACTGTTTAACATATGCCCTCTAATGCCCAGCTCTCCTGTACAACATCACTAAAACATACAGTACTGTTTAACATATGCCCTCTAATGCCCAGCTCTCCTGTACAACATCACTAAAACATACAGTACTGTTTAACATATGCCCTCTAATGCCCATCTCTCCTGTACAACATCACTAAAACATACAGTACTGTTTAACATATGCCCTCTAATGCCCAGCTCTCCTGTACAACATCACTAAAACATACAGTACTGTTTAACATATGCCCTCTAATGCCCAGCTCTCCTGTACAACATCACTAAAACATACAGTACTGTTTAACATATGCCCTCTAATGCCCAGCTCTCCTGTACAACATCACCAAAGAGGCCCAGTACCAAACTCCTGTAGTGAATTTTTTCAACGCTTGGCTGCCCGGGGGAAGTGTGCAGTACACGCCCTGTGGATTAGCTTGGCGTGACCAATGGGGTGCGACCAGGTGAGAATAATATGTGATCAAACTTATTACCTGTATTCTACCACTGTTTTTCATGTTTTCAGGTATATTACATATATTTTTGCCATCACAATAGTTTTATTAAGTTGATAAGTGTACGAAATGTTTTTTTAAACGGCTGTATGGTAGCACAGTACGTATTTATATATCACTGTTCATGATAGTTTGTCTTCATGTTGTTTCGTTATGTTTTTTGTCTATCCACAGGTATGCCGCTAATGCCTCTTGTTTTTGTCTATCCACAGGTATGCTGCTAATGCTGCTTTCCTCGCCCTTGCTGCTGCAGACTTTGGAATAGACTCTGCCAAGTACCGGAAGTGGGGCGTGGAACAGATCAACTATCTCCTTGGGGACAACAAATATGGCGGCGGATGTTACAGTTTTGAAATAGGTTACTGCCCATTTTGATTAGTTTTTAAAATCTCGAAGGCGGAGTGTAGGGGGGTAGGGGGAAGTATTGAAATCTTGCAAAAAATATATATCGTGATTTTTTAAAAAACATCTAAAATTTGTACACATTCCTGAGTCGGAAGTCTGTCTCAACCATCTAAAATTTGTACACATTCCTGAGTCGGAAGTCTGTCTCAACCATCTAAAATTTGTACACATTCCTGAGTCGGAAGTCTGTCTCAACCATCTAAAATTTGTACACATTCCTGAGTCGGAAGTCTGTCTCAACCATCTAAAATTTGTACACATTCCTGAGTCGGAAGTCTGTCTCAACCATCTAAAATTTGTACACATTCCTGAGTCGGAAGTCTGTCTCAACCATCTAAAATGTGTACACATTCCTGAGTCGGAAGTCTGTCTCAACCATCTAAAATTTGTACACATTCCTGAGTCGGAAGTCTGTCTCAACCATCTAAAATTTGTACACATTCCTGAGTCGGAAGTCTGTCTCAACCATCTAATATTTGTACACATTCCTGAGTCGGAAGTCTGTCTCAACCATCTAAAATTTGTACACATTCCTGAGTCGGAAGTCTGTCTCAACCATCTAAAATTTGTACACATTCCTGAGTCGGAAGTCTGTCTCAACCATCTAAAATTTGTACACATTCCTGAGTCGGAAGTCTGTCTCAACCATTACTATAATAAATGAATATACGAAAATGTTTAGGGGAGCTCACTCCCACTTTACATTGTTTCAACAAAGATACGAAGAAATTAATTTGAAATTTTAACGCAATTTCCCTTAGGACAAATTGCGTTTATATATATTTGAAAATGTCTGGCCTGTCTTTTTGATCTTTGAACAGAAACGCCCCCTGAACCATACCAGATAGAGGGTTCGGAACTTTTGCAAATATCTCAATATCTTGATCCAACTGTATATCACTACTATTTTATTATTATTTTAATGAGTTTTGGTCTAACTGTATATTCCAGATTTTTTATCATAATCTCATTGAGTTCCATCCAACTGTATACTATATCCCGGGTGCTTCTATTCTTAAATTTCCACCATAATACGACAAGACCCGTAATTAGTTGATAACAATATAACAATATAACGATATAACAATATAACGATATAACAATATAACAATATAACAATATAACAATATAACAATATAACAATATAACAATATAACAATATAACAATATAACAATATAACAATATAACAATATAACAATATAACAATATAACAATATAACGATAAAACAATATAACAATATAACAATATAACAATATAACGATATAACAATATAACAATATAACGATAGAACGATATAACAATATAACAATATAACGATATAACGATATAACAATATAACGATATAACAATATAACAATATAACGATATAACAATATAACAATATAACAATATAACGATATAACGATATAACAATATAACGATATAACAATATAACGATATAACAATATAACAATATAACAATATAACGATATAACAATATAACAATATAACAATATAACAATATAACGATATAACAATATAACAATATAACGATAGAACGATATAACAATATAACAATATAACGATATAACGATATAACAATATAACGATATAACAATATAACAATATAACGATATAACAATATAACAATATAACAATATAACGATATAACGATATAACAATATAACGATATAACAATATAACGATATAACAATATAACAATATAACAATATAACGATATAACGATATAACAATATAACGATATAACAATATAACAATATAAAAATATAACAATATAACGATATAGCAATATAACGATATAACGATATAACAATATAACAATATAAACAATATAACAATATAACAATATAACGATATAACAATATAACAATATAACAATATAACAATATAACAATATAACAATATAACGATATAACAATATAACAATATAACAATATAACAATATAACGATATAACAATATAACAATATAACGATATAACAATATAACAATATAACAATATAACAATATAACAATATAACAATATAACGATATAACAACATTGAGTAGCTCATAATTTAGTGGAGATCATCTGAAACTTGAATTTATTTCAATTTTAAATTAAATGATTGGCCAACCAGTGGTTTTCTAAGTGATTCTTTAAATAAATTATATTAATTAAAAATAGTATAAATTACTAAAAGATGTTACTGGAGCGTTCCTATTCTAGTTCTAAAAATTATGGGAGGTTAATCGAAAAATTTAACATTTTATTGGCTTTGTATGGAAATTGTTGCAAAATTATTTCCCTTGTCCCGTGCAACTATTGACAGTTTATCTGGTCTGATGAGTCAAATTATCAATAAATATCAATAATAAATCAACTTTTTCACGCCCCTCAAGGTTATGGCACCAAGTACCCCAAGAACCCGCACCACCGAGCGTCGTCGTGCCCCAACAAACCGGTGCCCTGCGGGTGGAACGAATACAACGCCCAGACCAACAACCCCCAGACACTGAATGGTGCCCTGGTCGGGGGGCCCGACGGTAATGACAACTACCAGGACAAGAGGAGCGACTACATCAAGAACGAGGTGGCCCTGGACTACAACGCTGGGTTCCAGGCCGCACTGGCCGCCATCAACAGCTTGGTGGCCAAGAATGCACTTCCGGTGACGGCCAACAAGTGCCCATGTCCTTAAAAACTTCAGTATGCCCTGTCAGGCCTTGTCATATATTTTTATGCCTTGTCATGTCTTGTTATGCCTTGTTATCCCTTATCATCTAATTTAGTTTCTTTGAAGATAAAAGTATTTCATTTGAAATCACCTAAAAATGTCAATGATGTTTTACAGCACAAAAATGTATGTCTTTGCACAAAAAATTACAATTACATCTAAGACTAATATTCAAAAATGTTGATTACAATTTTTGTTGAATAGTTTATATTTGAGTTGTGAGTTTGTATGTTGTATAACAATAATAATTATAATTTGATAATTTGTATAACAATAATAATTATAATTTGATAATTTGTATAACAATTATAATTATAATTTGATAATTTGTATAACAATAATAAATATAATCTGATAATTTGTATTACAATAATAATTATAATTTGATAATTTGTATAACAATAGTAATTATAATTTGATAATTTGTATAACAATAATAATTATAATTTGATAATTTTTATAACAATAATAATTATAATTTGATAATTTGTATAACAATAATAAATATAATCTGATAATTTGTATAACAATAATAATTATAATTTGATAATTTGTATAACAATAATAATTATAATTTGATAATTTGTATAACAATAATAATTATAATTTGATAATTTGTATAACAATAATAATTATAATTTGATAATTTGTATAACAATAATAATTAACATTTGATAATTTGTATAACAATAATAATTATAATTTGATAATTTGTATAACAAAAATAATTATAATTTGATAATTTGTATAACGCAGTACCCCAGCAAGCAGCTGGGAACACAGCGCTTCACATAAAAATAATAACACACATATTTCTAAAATGCATTCAGTGTAAAACATTGGTCATCCATACCCAAACTACACATGTAATTTATTTTAATGACAAGATGGTGCACATAAGCTACATTCATCAGAGTTATGTCTCATCCTGTACCCGTAAACAGCTTGTGAGGTGGACCTTGCTACGTCATTCCACAAGTGACCACCGTGTTGCTAGTCAGAGCGTCGTACCCCCAGTGACCGTTGTACACTTTCATCTCATGACTCCAGACAACAAATCAACATGGTTCTATTTCTATCTAACGACCAGGTCGTATTTCAGAGGACATAATTGACGGTGGTCAGAGAAAACTAGCAAACACTCTGTTGACATTTGGTCCGGGCAGGCGGGGCAGAACTTAAAATGGAATCGTCTTTGTTGACTTTTGGCCATGTCTTGTTGTTACATTCAACACGAGCACCTGCATAACGCGGTCAATGGTTCCCATGATTCTCTCTGTGTTAACTCAAGACAGATTTATTTTTTTTTACGTTCGTAAAATGAAAACATTTGAACTGTTGTTCTATATTTAGACATGACGTAACTACTAATGTGGAATCTTAGAATGTGCCGATCATCAGACTAACACTCGCATACCATATCAACTGTACTAAAGTTTTGACGTCCCTAAAATAAAGTGTTAACGTTTTTAATATAAAGTTTTGACGTCCCTAATATAAAGTGTTAACGTCTTTAATATAAAGTTTTGACGTCCCTAATATAAAGTGTTAACGTCTTTAACATAAAGTTTTGACGTCCCTAATTTAAAGTGTTGAGGTCCCTAATCTAAAGTATGTCTCAAGAATTTAAATATATGGACATGAAAATTAAATTGAAATAAAATAAAATATCCCCTGCAATTTTTTTACAAGTCTACAGACAGCCATAGTTTCCTTACATCGCCCCATTCTCAATCTTGTAAAAACTGTATCCCGTTTTCACAATTTTTGAGACTTAAAAGACTATGTAGGGATGAGGCAGACATGTAGTGATGAGGCAGACATGTAGTGATGAGGCAGACATGTAGTGATGAGGCAGACATGTAGTGATGAGGCAGGCATGTAGGGATGAGGCAGACATGTAGTGATGAGGCAGACATGTAGTGATGAGGCAGACATGTAGTGATGAGGCAGACTTTTTTGGAAAAACTAATGAAATGCTGGATTTATTTCGAAGGAGGTCATACCCTGAACCAGTTTTAACATCCGCTGTCAATCGAATTAAAGGTACGACCAGACAGTACAATTTTAAATCATATATTTCTGATCACTGTGATTGATCTAAATTTATTTTAACTTTACATCCCCATAGCCCATACCTTAAAGCTCGCCGGGTGATTCTCAAAAACCGACCAATCCTCATGGCTGACCCTCTAACCCAGTAGGTCTTCAACAAACCTCCCCTTTTTGTTTTCCGGAGAGATAGAAGTCTCAAAGATATAATTGTAAGAAGTAATCTTCCCACAATGAAGCACATACTGGAACAAAAGGTTTCAACTGTAACCGTTGCAATACTTGTCCATATGTGATTGAAATTGACAACATTTCTTTCCCTCTTGAAAAATTCAAAATAAAAGATCGATTCACGTGCACGTGATGTATTCAACTCTTTGCAAGAGGTGTAAGTAATAAAATCTACGTTGGTGAGACTGGTCTTCGTCTTGAAGATCGGTTTAGGGAACACCTGTATAATATAAATAAACAGGCTCAATGTCCTGTGTCTAAACATTTCAACAGTGTTGACCATGAAGGAATTTCAGATATTGCAGTTACTGATATTTTATATGCAAGCAATACCCATGATCTAATCTACATGGAAAATAGATTCATAAAACGATTTCTTATTCCGTATGCAAGAACAAACACATACAAATTTTCGTTCTTCCCGTCCGGAATTCGGACGTGGAATGGGTTGCCTGAAGAAACCAGGAAAACCAACACTTTATCAACATTTATCTCAAATAAAAATGCAGAACTAAACACAAACCATAGATAAGCGTAGGACGCTGTAATCTTCTGTATAGAAGGAGCGTCTGTAACAGATAAGATAAGGTAAATTCACCATTTCACCCAACTTTAGAATCTTTTTCGCGTTGTGGTTTCACTGTAACTGTTGATACTTCCTCCTCTTCCTTATATCATGTGTCATTGTTTGTTGTTCTTTTTCCTTTCTTTTTATTTTACATAACTATTTTATGATACTAGTGTATTACCCGTCAAAAATGATGGAAGTTTTCAAAATGGATATATTTCAGTTTTTGTAATTATCCCTTTTGCCTGAAAGCCGCATAGTAAATAAACAGAAAATGTAGAGACCAAGAGAGAAAAATTAAATCTCTTTTCCATATTGAACAATTTTATGCGGACGTTTGAAAATAGCGTTTTTTCTGTTTTTTGTTTTTTTGTTTTTTTTGTTTTTTTCAAGGCAATTTTTTTTAGCTGTGCGCTTTCTAAAATCTAGCGTTACGAACGGACATAGCAGAGTATATAATTTGATTATATATACGAATAAATGTGTTATGAGAAAACCTCCAAGCTTAGGCTTCGCGTTATATAAGTTTGCATGAATAATAATGATATAATCATGATAATAGTAAATGTATAGTGAATTACATGCAGCATAAAGTGATACTACAGCAAAGAAGTTTGAAGTTCGAAGTATTAACAAACATTGCTGAGGAGTCAGCCGGACGTTAACTTGCGGCATTGAATAGTGCGCACCAATTATGACTGCACCAATAATACAGCACAGTGCGTTGCAAATAAATTATGTGACTGTAATGTGATCCACATCAAGCACATCTGTGATTTGAAGCCGTTTAAGCTTCATTGATGATTATGACTTGTCATTTTATTCGCCTGTTTGTCCATAAATTACCACAACATTACCAAAACATGTAAAAAATAAAATGTAATTTTTACACATCTTAATAACATAGAACTATTCATTTTGCATAAAACGTAGTAAGCAAAGTTTGTCACAGGATGACAGAAAAGATTTAATTATCAACTGTTAATCATATTTACAATTTAATATAAACACGTTACTAATTCACATAAACGTTTTTATTATTGTCAAGTCAGCACCTTTTCAAGATTTATTATGACTTGTCAGTTTATTTGCCCATTGGTCCATACATTATTACCTTTACATTATCAAAAACATGTAAATAAAAAATTGCACAAGCCTTAGGTATAACATACAACAAGCCTTAGGTATAACATACAACAATCCTTAGGTATAACATACAACAAGCCTTAGGTATAACATACAACAAGCCTTAGGTATAACATACAACAAGCCTTAGGTATAACATACAACAAGCCTTATGTATAACATACAACAAGCCTTAGGTATAACATACAACAAGCCTTAGTTATAACATACAACGTCCGAAATTATTGTCTCAATTTTTTCAACAATGGCCTAAGATTTTATAACACTTCCATGTGAAATATCTTACGAACGAGACGTTTTGGAAGGTCAACAAAAAAAAACTGTTGTTTCATACCAGGTCGTTCTCGGCACTTGACCAATGTATTGACACAAGGTCAGACAGAGTTCGCCGACCATAGTTTTGACGGGGGTCAGTGTTTGACCTGTGGTTATTTGAATAAACATAACTTACATGTCGCACGCCGAGGTTTTGTGGCTTCTTAAGAAATTTGACGCATGTCCTCCATGCCGAGACAACAACAGTTCCAATAATCTCAAAGGGACTGAATTCATGCAGGTTTCACAACACAGTGATGACTTGGGTTGGCGGGTCAATAACATACCGCACCTAAGATGACGATAGGTTGCAGGGTCAATAACATACCGCACTCACGAAGACGGTGGGTTGCCGGGTAAACCGCTTACCGCACTCACGAAGACGGTGGGTTGCCGGGTAAATAGCTTACCGCACCTAAGAAGGCGGTGGGTTGCAGGGTCAATAACATACCGCACTCACGAAGACGACGGGTTGCCGGTTAAACAGCTTACCGCACTTAAGAAGATGCTGTTGCCGGGTAAACAGCTTACCGCACCTAAGAAGATGGTGGGTTGCCGGGTAAATAGCTTACTGCATCTAAGAAGACGGTGGGTTGCCGGGTAAATAGCTTACCGCACCCAAGAAGACGAGGCTCAATAATAAAGTTGACATGCAAATCCTGTACAGGATCTGATCTTGTACAGTTAGAGGAACAGGACCTAAACTTGTATAGTAAGAGGAACAGAAACTAAACTTGTACAGTTAGAGGAACAGAAACTAAACTTGTACAGTTAAAGGAACAGGAACTAAACTTGTACAGTTAGAGGAACAGGAACAAAACTTGTACAGTTAGAGGAACAGGAACTAAACTTGTACAGTTAGAGGAACAGGAACTAAACTTGTACAGTTAGAGGAACAGGAACTAAACTTCTACAGTTAGATAAACAGGAACTAAACTTGTACAGTTAGAGGAACAGGAACTAAACTTGTACAGTTAGAGGAACAGAAACAGAACCTCATACCAAATGCCTTATTGTTTTAATTAATGTCGAATTATTCGATGTACATGAATTCGATCAATAAAAATTGATTTAAGTGAATAACGACTTGCATACTGGCTCCCAGAATTATCACATTTATAAACACCCACTAACCTGATGTATGATTCTTATAAGTACTGGCTTTCAAAAAATCTTACCTATTTTAAAATGTGTCCCTACAGAAATGTTATCAGACTTCCGATAAAAATGTTTACGATTATTATCTGACTTACTGTATAGTAATTTCCCAATACAAGTCATATCCGACTTTATATAATATGTTACCTTTATAATTGTTATCTTACTTAACATATAATAGTTTCCCATTACAATTTTGATCGGACATTAGAGTTTCAGCCGGTCTCAATAGGACCTGGGAGTGTTAGCAGGTCTCAATAGGACCTGGGAGCGTTAGCAGGTCTCAATAGGACCTGAGAGTTTCAGGGTTACTTTTTAAGCACCACTTTTTAAGTGTATTTTGTACACACCACATTTTGTACACACCACATGTTTTACACATCTCATTTTGCGAATCTTACTTTTTACGGACTTCCTTTTTTTACCCGCCACATTTTATACACAACACATTTTGTACACACCACATCTTGAACACAACATTTTGTACACACCATATTTGTACACACCACTTTTGAACTGACGACATTTTTTACCTAACACAGTTTCTTTATGGAATTTTTCCAGCCACAAATTTTGAAAACATCAGTTTTACTGAATACGTGAACTATAATTCAATAAATACTAAATACTAAATACTAAATACTAAATACTAAATACTAAATACTAAATACTAAATACTAAATACTAAATACTAAATACTAAATACTAAATACTAAATACTAAATACTAAATACTAAATACTAAATACTAAATACTAAATACTAAATACTAAATACTAAATACTAAATACTAAATACTAAATACTAAATACTAAATACTAAATACTAAATACTAAATACTAAATACTAAATACTAAATACTAAATACTAAATACTAAATACTAAATACTAAATACTAAATACTAAATACTAAATACTAAATACTAAATACTAAATACTAAATACTAAATACTAAATACTAAATACTAAATACTAAATACTAAATACTAAATACTAAATACTAAATACTAATTAAATCTGTCCAACTGAATTAAACTTAGGATTTAGCTTTACATATACTTATAGAAAATAAGGGGCCGTCCATAAAGTACGTCACCTGTCACAAATCTTGGAACCCCCCCCCCTAAAGTACGTCACACTTTCGAACAAAATTTTGTTTTTTATTAACAAAATAATTAAAATTTAATATAAAATATCATGACGTCACACATGGAAAGAAATGAGTTGTGATGGGCGCCCCACGCTTGTATGTGCAGTCGATAGGTTCACGGATTGAATTTTTTTATTTTCTTCTTTTTAGTGCACTTTCTATATGTAAATAAAAGCGTGTGCTTTTTAAACAAAAAATTTCTAATATTTTATTTTAGTGTCAATTTTCTAGTTTGAAATTGATCAAAAAGAAGGTTTTATTTAAACAAAGAATCTCTGCGTTATTTTGACTAGCGACACTTCAATTAGCCATGGAACTATAAAAAGATTTTTACAATCTGCTTCCGTTGTAGTGGTGTAAGGAAACTGTTGGAGGTAAACAGATCAAGGACAACAAGCAAGGGCCACAACCTAAGACAACTACGGGAATATCTGAGTCGATCAACATCAAATAGAGCGGTTTAATTAGATCACTGTTGACATAGAGCGTTTTAATTAGATCACTGTTGGCTGTGATAAATGAGACAGTTACTTGTGCCAGATACATACCTGAAATATTTATTGTCTGCTCATGGACCTCAGGACTGAGAGACGCAATGGTTGCTATAGGCAGTGCCACGGTCTCAATTCAGCTCTCATTTCAAGGTTGTTGTTTTGTTTTACTTTTTTTATAGTTTTTTTTGGTTGTTTTGTTTGTTGTTTTTTTTTGGTCTCATGACCGTGTGGTCGTAGGGGGTTCTAATGTTTCCATTTCAACTTTCTTGGGGCTAGCTTAGTACGTTTTAATAAATTCTGATATTTATGTCTATGTATGTGCGTGTGTCTGTCTGTCTGTGTGTGAGTGTATATGTGTGTGTGTCAAAGTTTATATAAACATATACGACAATGCATGTATTGTTTATGTAATATGAATCTACTATAAAAATACCTTTTTTATAACTATAAACATGATATGTTGGTATTTAACTTTGGCCAAACCTTGCAGAAATTAGTTGAACCTTAATCTTTAGTTTTGATGGTGTTAGTTAAGGCTACACAATCACAATCACAATCTTAGACTTGAACTTTTTGTTTTAAGTTTGTTTTGCTTTGTTCTTTTTTTTTAAATTTGATCGCATGATTTTGATATGTCTTATATTTGATATGTCTTATATTTGATATGTCTTATATTTGATATGTCTTATATTTGCATTTTCAAAATAAATATCTAGGAATCGATTTTTCGCTATTCAATAATTTAAATCTACTTTCTAAAACAAAGAAATGCGAGTGATGAGTCAAGTAATAATTGTAAAGGGGAAGTAGACTATAGATACGAACATTTGGTAAAAATTTATTAGGCACACTGTTGATATAAGTGAAATACAAAAATGGTTATTGGAACTGCATGAGAAAATTATGGCATTGCAAGGGAAATACGCTAGTTTTAAGGGAAAATACGTGCATTGCAAGAGAAATACGTGAATAGTGATGGAAAGCTGGAATTGTAAGGGAAATACGTGACTTGCAAAGAAAATACGTGATTAGTTAGGGTTGAAGTAGGAGGAAAGTCCTGCCTCCGATCGCCGCCCCTGTGTTTAAAAACGTCTTCTGTCAAATGAAGGCAACAATTGAGATCTAGAAATGGTGTTAGTCGGCCAGATTTTTCTAGTGACGGGTGTTAACTTTGTGTATCAGAAATTTTAAAACGTTTCTCTAATTTATGTGAATAATATACACTAAGCTCTATCTATAGTGGGTGGGTAAAATAAACATATCGCGCGCACATAATAGTTTATTTTCCAATCTCGAGGATTCAAATACAAATGCTACTTTTTTTTCTCACAATATTTTGCGTTCTACAGATGTGGTTGTTTGTTATGTCTTGGTTTTGTGAGTTAATTAGAAGCGTTGGTGATCAAAACACGACGGGAAATCGCCAATAAAAGTCACAAAAAATGATCAATTATAGATAGGAAGACAGTATTGAACGGTTAGAGACAGTATAGATTTTATTGTTTTTGAACAAAAAGGCGTACACACAAGGTATCGTACTGAAGAAATTCTACCGTCGACCAAGCCGCCTGCAACACGTGTCTCTATAAATAGCATCTGACCCCAGTTTCTTCGGACGCTACGAGTCTGATGTGACGTCCAAGCTGGTTGAAATATCCAACCAATATTTGCCCAATCAAAGAAAGCGCTATTGTTTCTGAATTCCAGAACTTGGTGTTTCCCCCCTCGGTCATACATCCGGCATTCCCGGAATAGCGCGCTGTTATGTTTCTTGAGCAAACACACCGTGGTGCACAGAGACAAGAAAAAGTGCGCACCGACCTCTTAGAGACGGAATGAGTGCGCACCAACCCTACAGCCAATGAGAGTAGATTGTTGTCCCAGTGAGCTAATTCCACAATAGGTGTAGTTAACACATCGAGTTTGTTGATGTTTTGTCTTGTTGTTTTTTATCCTTCAACTTCCGTGTTGGCAGTTGACTTCCAACATTTTGGATTTGGTGATACGGACATTTTGTTTATACCCTTTCTATTTTAGTTCGTGAATTTTTATTTTATTTTTTTCTTTGGTTCGGGGAGGGGGTAGTCTACAAACCGCGGAATGTTTTAAATTAAGTTTTTGTATTCATTGGAAAAAATGTCTTTGATTTAGGACGCTACTTGCGTGTGAAGTCAAAAAATTAGCTGAATTTATCTTAGCTTTTACAGACGCTGCTTCTATACAGAAAATATATGTCTTTAGAAAGGCAGTATTAAAAAGCCTGTTACTAAATACATAGACAATCACTTAATATTTTGTTTATTCTATAATGTTTTCAGAATCAATTTTACGAATTTTTTTGATGATATAAAGAACTTAAGAATATTAGTAGTAAATAGTAATGGTTAAAAGTTAAAATAGTGCTATCATTAAAAGCAAAAATATTGATAAAAGTAATACTATCTGTAATAATAGTGGTAATAATAAATATGATCAAAGTAATAATAATTGAAACAATAATGGTGTAATATTACAATTACAATGTTAATAATAATAAAGGCGATACTAATATGATAATAAGATAATAATAATAACAGCAATAATAACTGTAATAATATAGCAATAATACTGTTAATAATAACTGTAATAATAACTGTAATAATAACTGTAATAATAACTGTAATAATAACTGTATATAATAACTGTTATAATAACTGTAATAATAACTGTAATAATAACTGTAATATTAACTGTAATAATAACTGTAATAATAACTGTAATAATAACTGTAATAATAACTGTAATAATAACTGTAATAATAACTGTAATAATAACTGTAATAATAACTGTAATAATAACTGTAATAATAACTGTAATAATAACTGTAATAATAATGTAATAATAATAAAATATTTGACCGCGTCACTTCCTTGTCCTATCCATGAGGTCCTACTCCACCCCGATCCATTAACTGGTAGCTTCCAACTCAGTTGGTTCTACATTAGTTGTTTCACCAATTGCTGTTTCACCAATTGCTGTTTCACCATGCTGTTTCCCCATTTGTTGTTTCACCAATTTGCTGTTTCACCATTTGTTGTTTCACCAATTGCTGTTTCACCAATTGCTGTTTCACCATTTGTTGTTTCACCAATTGCTGTTTCACCAATTGCTGTTTCACCATTTGTTGTTTCACCAATTGCTGTTTCACCAATTGCTGTTTCACCATTTGTTGTTTCACCAATTGCTGTTTCACCAATTGCTGTTTCACCATTTGTTGTTTCACCAATTGCTGTTTCACCAATTGCTGTTTCACCATTTGTTGTTTCACCAATTGCTGTTTCACCAATTGCTGTTTCACCAATTGCTGTTTCACCATTTGTTGTTTCACCATTTGTCTGTTTCACCATTTTGTCTGTTTCACCAATTGCTGTTTCACCATTTTGTCGTTTCACCAATTGCTGTTTCACCATTTTGTCTGTTTCACACAATTGCTGTTTCACCATTTGTTGTTTCACCATTGTTGTTTCACCAATTGCTGTTTCACCAGTTCTTGGTTCACCAGTTATTTGCTTACCACTTGTCTCTTTTTATTTGAATGCAAACATTGCTGTTTGTTTTTGTTGTAACCACTCATGCTCGCCCCCCCCACTCATGCTCGCCCCCCCCCCACTACATTGCTCGCGCCCCATTGAGTCTCCGTATGGTAAATACAGCAAAGCACACAAATACCGGCCCCCTTTTTTTGTTCATCTTGACCCATTGGAAAGGAACTGCCCGAAGTATCATGTGGACACTCTTCTATTTCTGACCCAAGCTTCCTTCCCCCCACCCACCCCCCATTCCCCCAGCACTGTCTCAACGACCATCTCGACCCCACAGTTTTCATCTTAGGCCACACACAAAAAACGAAAAAATAAAACAAAACAATGCGCGACCTGGTTCTCTGGTATAAAACCGTTCGTCTGTCTCTAGTCCAGCATTCTGAGTTGTGCATCGCCAGGCAGAAGAAGTTGTTAGGACCTGTTTACTACCGGACGTAAAACACTTCTACATCTCTTGGATTATATTACTGGAAGAAACGATACAAGAAATTTGCACGAATCTTTGGTTTCTTATCGATTACTCTACGTGCATATTGGCTTGCTTCTAGTGTACTTCAGAACGGTGAACATAAGAACGTTCTTCTTTGAGAAAACTAGAGTTGCAGTATCCATACAGTGGATTAAGTTTAGTTGATCTCATTAAAGAGGGAACAACGTCACGTCAAGCCCTGGAAAAAAAATAGCTTCGTCTTTTTATGCGCAGTTGTGAACGTTTTTTATTAAACTTTTGGAAGTTCTTGAAGGTCATCAGAGATTGCGAATATTTTCTACCGACTTTGTTGATTGGGTAAGTGGTCTAACTTTTTAAAATTCTATCTTGTATAATTTTATCCTCGACTAACAGCTCGGGAAATGATATGAAATCAATTCTGATATGACGCACGAGTTTTACAGCGCGCCATTGGACATGTTCGATAGAGCTAATACACGTCTAACTTGATGTTGCGTTGTTTATTGTAAAAATAAATAGAGGTAAAAAAAGATTTTTAAAAACCACGTTTTTATAAGTGTACTAAAAAGAAGAAAATAATTTAAAACTAATAAGTTCAAGTACTTTCATATAATATTACTAAAAACTTTGGGCGGGCGCTTATGAGGTTTTACATATGCGGTTCACTCATTCTCTCACTTATAGATCTCTTTTTTGCCTTCTTAATTATAAATCTTTAATTTTTATACCAAACACCCGCCCCACGTTTTTAGTCATATTATATGAAAGTACTTGAACTTATTAGTTTTAAATTATTTTCATCTTTTTAGTACACTTATAAAAACGTGGTTTTTAAAAATCTTTTTTTTTACCTCTATTTATTTTATTCTTTTTAGTCCACTTACAAAAACTTGGTTTTTAAAAATATTTTTAACTCTATTTTTTTTAATACCAAACACCTCATGAGCGCCCGCCCAACGTTTTCAAAAACACGGTGATGTGGTCACGGGTGAACTCTTGGATGTCAACAAAAGCAGACGGTACAGATGCTTATATATAGATAAACTAAAAAAATCAATAATTTAATAACGGTACATTTGATCGATTTGAAATTTTGATACAATGCATAATTATCCAAGATCTATATGTGGTAAAATTTTGAGATCTCTAGGACCATCAGAAGTGGTTCAATTTTACGTTGGCAGATTTGAAAAAATTGTGGACACGAAAGCAAGTTAATAAAAACGTGGTAACAAAAAACATGGTTTCCTTCAAACCAGTTGGTACTAGATATTACTAGTTTCATTATTTGTATGTTTTACTAAAATATCATATGTGAATCTCAACCTTTTTTGCTATCTTTAGATTAATAAGAAACGCTACAGGCGTATATCAGAACTAAACACTACAAGTGTATATCAGAACTAAACACTACAAATGTGTATATCAGAACTAAACACTACAAATGTGTATATCAGAACTAAACACTACATGTGTATATCAGAACTAAACACTACATGTGTATATCAGAACTAAACACTACAAGTGTATATCAGAACTAAACACTACAAGTGTATATCAGACCTAAACACTACAAGCGTATATCAGAACTAAACACTACAAATGTGAATATCAGAACTAAACACTACAAGTGTATATCAGAACTAAACACTACAAGTGTATATCAGAACTAAACACTACAAGTGTATATCAGACCTAAACACTACAAGTGTATATCAGAACTAAACACTACAAATGTGAATATCAGAACTAAACACTACAAGTGTAAGAACTAAACACTACATGTGTATATCAGAACTAAACACTACAAGTATATATCAGAACTAAACACTACAAGTGTTTATCAGACCTAAACACTACAAGTGTATATCAGAACTAAACACTACAAATGTGAATATCAGAACTAAACACTACAAGTGTAAGAACTAAACACTACAAGTGTATATCAGAACTAAACACTACAAGTGTAAGAACTAAACACTACAAGTGTATATCAGAATTTAACACAAATGATTTATATCAGGGCCAATGTTCCCTGTAAGATTCGTTGGTCCATGTGCAAATTGAAAAAACTCGTGTGCAAAGTTGCACAGCATCCATACTTTGAGCAATATTTTACAAATTTTGCTCCGAGGTAATTCTAAACTGCTGCGCGGTGTCGGTCAGATATCTGCGCGGCCGTGCAGCTAAAAGGGAACATTGATCAGGGCTAAACACAACACATTTATATCCGAAATAAACATATCAGATTTATATCCGAACTAAACATATCAGATTTATATCCGAACTAAACATATCAGATTTATATCCGAACTAAACATATCAGATTTATACCCCAACTAAACATATCAGATTTATATCCGAACTAACCATATCAGATTTATATCAGGGCTAAACACTACAGATATATGTTATATCCCTGCTAAATTTTGCTTAAAGACGTTTTTGGTCAATTAAATATTTTCTGACCCCTCTTCCTGCTAATTATTGTGTGAATTTAATTTTTTTTCAAACACAAATTTCAGATTAACTCACACAACTTGGACTTAAACAAAAAACAGAAAAAGTTGGTCTGTTGGAGAGTAAGGCCGTGAAGATGCGCCTCTCTGGGCTGTTACTGTCTACGCTCCTGGCGTTGCTGCCAGCCTGCACGCACGGTCATGGGCGGCTCATGGACCCCCCCGCCCGCAACAGCATGTGGAGGTTGGGCTTTGCCAACCCTGTTAACTACAACGACAACGAGCTGTACTGTGGTGGACGGATGGTGAGTGCCACATACAACATACGTCATCCAGATAGTACCACATACAACATACGTCATACAGATAGTACCACATACAACATACGTCATACAGATAGTACCACATACAGCATACGTCATCCAGATAGTACCACATACAGCATACATCATACAGATAGTACCACATACAACATACGTCATACAGATAGTACCACATACAACATACGTCATACAGATAGTACCACATACAGCATACGTCATCCAGATAGTACCACATACAACATACATCATACAGATAGTACCACATACAACAAACGTCATACATATAGTACCACATACAACATATGTCATCCAGATAGTACCACATACAACATACGAGCTATAGATAGTACAACATACAAATTAGGAGCTTTAGATAGTACCACATACACGATATGAGCTGTAGATAGTACCACATACAACATACGAGCTATAGTTAGTACCACATACAACATAGGAGCTTTAGATAGTACCACATACAATATACGATGTGTAGATAGTACCATATACAAAATACGAGCTTTAGATAGTACCACATACAACAGACGTGCTATAGATAGTACCACATACAACATACGTGCTTTAGATAGTACCACATACAACATACATGCTATAGATAGTAACACAAAAAGCAAATGTGCTATAGATAGTACCACATACAACATATATGCTATAGATAGTACAACATACAACAGACGTGCTATAGATATTACCACATACAACATACGTGCTTTAGATAGTACCACATACAACAGACTTGCTATAGATAGTACAACATACAACAGACGTGCTATAGATAGTAAAACATACAACATACGTGCTGTAGACAGTACCACATACAACAGACGTGCTGTAGATAGTACCACATACAACATACGTGCTGTAGACAGTACCACATACAACAGACGTGCTGTAGACCAGGGGTGGCCAGACCTGTAGTAACTAAGAGCCATTTTAATTTTTTTAAATTAAATTTGAGAGCCGCATTTAAGCACTATGTATTATCATTTAAGCACTATGTATTATCATTTAAGCACTATGTATTATCATTTAAGCACTATGTATTATCATTCACCGAAGTCTGAAATTATTTGGGTATAATGATGAAATTAATCCCCAATTTTTTTCATTTGAAAGTCCCCATAAGCACAAGGTCGTTTGGCACGAAAATTATTCCAAGCGATGAAACACAACTTGTCTCAGTTGAAGTGAAAATATCTTTGCTGAAAACAGAAAGTTAAAGTAGTGTCTGCTGCTGACACATTCCAGACTTTAACTCAGCAAGCTTGTGGCTTGTGGCTTGTTGCTTTTTCTTCTTAATTCAGTTTGCAGTGGATATGGCGATGCAAATTGTCATGACTTTTTCATAGTGTCGCATAATAATTTATTATTGCTAGCTCTGTAATGTGCTAGCGATGGTAGACGTATGAGGCTAACTTCTTACCGTCTTTGCCGACAAATGCAGTCCTCTTCCCATTCTGGTAGAAAATTTATATATAATTTTTTTTTGTATTGTCATGTCCTACAATCAATCATAAACCAATCGCGTCATCGAAGTTTTAAAATTTAAATAAAGCCCACATTATTTTAAACCTTTTTGTTGGTCGAAGATTTTCAAAAAACTTGCATTTATTTTGGATTTGTTCTTTCATCAGTAAACAATGACGAGCATAATATAACTTGTCCTCATGCCATCACATTGACATGTCAACATTTAAAATGTCAACCGACAACTTACAGTTAGCAGTTATTTTTAAAACGTGACAATTTATAGTCTTCTTACTAACGGTTCCTCAACGTTAACATTAATAAAATATTTGCGACAATAGATTTAAACACGTATTCTTACTAAGAAATTAATTGACTTTTTTTAACAAGTAAAGACGACTCCGTTTATTTAGAGCTAAAAGATTGCGATGTCATAGAGCGAAAGAGAATAGATCAAATAGATGGCTACAATAAAGTCTTGTATGGTTACAAGTTATCAGAAGATAAAATCGAGATTCGAACTCAAGCCACCGGGCCAGGATTTGAACAAAAACCCTCCGCGTGTGTGTTCGCTAAGCCTAACCTCTGCGTCCCATCACATACAACAAACAGAGGTTCTCCGCCCCTTGTCAACACGTCACAAGAGCTGAAAGTAAAACAACAACCCGGCAACCTGGCAACCCGGCAACCTGTCCGTGTGACACTCAAGCACGCAGTCGCAAACACAGGCTGGTAGTGAAGACAGTAGTGTCCTAACTTCTATGGCAAATAGCGTACACTTGAATCAGTTGCACTCTCCTGACACCTTGGTTCATCTCTTGTTTTCAAGAAATTTATGTTGAGTTATGTTTGGTGAAGATTCAAACTGAAACTTTTTTCAAATAAAAATGTACACGGGATCCAATGTCAGGATTCCAATGTCAGGATTCCAATGTCAGGATTCCAATGTCAGGATCCCAATGTCAGGATCCCAATGTCAGGATCCCAATGTCAGGATTTCAATGTCAGGATCCCAATGTCAGGATCCCAATGTCAGGATCCCAATGTCAGGATCCCAATGTCAGGATCCAAATGTCAGGATCCAAATGTCAGGATCCCAGACTCAGGATCCCAATGTCAGGATCCCAGACTTAGGATCCCAATGTCAGGATCCAAATGTCAGGATCCCAGACTCAGGATCCCAATGTCAGGATCCCAGACTCAGGATCCCAAAGTCAGGATTCAAATGTCAGGATCCCAGACTCAGGATCCCAATGTCAGGATCCAAATGTCAGGATCCCAGACTCAGGATCCCAATGTCAGGATCCCAGACTCAGGATCCAAATGTCAGGATTCAAATGTCAGGGTACCAATCTCAGGATCGTAATGAGACTATCCAAATTATTTTTTTAATTCAAATATGATTTTTCAAATTATTTAGACATTGACTGGACATGAAATGACCCCCAAAATGGCGTTGCTGACCCCCCAAAATGGCGTTGCTGATGCCTGTACCTCACTCACTTAACCAAAACTGCATTCAAGTAATTCATCGTTAAGAATTTCTGATGTGGCAGTTAACTTCTGAGAATTCTAATCTGACAGCCTATTACAGACAACAGATAACAATATGTTTAAACATAAATAACTAGACTATTTGTGTTATTGGCCCCATCTAATATATTATACTGTGTAAGAAATCAATGTTATGGTTTTTTAACAATTTCTCAAACTTCCGGAAATGGTTTAAAGCCATCACGCGCCTCTTGGTCGTGTGCACCAAGATGAACCTGGTTAGCACTTGAAGTTTTGTTGACCTGGTCAGGACCTGGTGCTGGAATGTTTGCCCGTCCCCCCCCCCACACACACACCTAAAGGTGGGGGCGGCATGGGCGTAGGGAAGGGGGGCAAGGGGGGCATTTGCCCCCCCTACATTTGAGAATTTTTTTAAAAATTTATTAAATGCATTAATAAATGTTGTATTTTAACTATTACAGTACTAATTTGTAAGTCTTATTAATTTCTAAGGCTTTTTTTCAACCCTTATTTTATACTTAACTTGAATTTAATTGAAAATTGTACCTGTATGACATTGCCAGTTAAAATTTTTAAAAAGTGGGATTGTCTTGCCCCCCCCCCTGGAAAAATTCCTAGCGACGCCCATGGGTGGGGGGTAATGTGTGGTCATGACTAAAAGATGCGATGACGATAGATGACACTAAAACTGATGTTACGGCAAACAAATATCATGACGAAAGATGACATTATAACTGATGTTACAGCAACAGATGTCATGACAATAGATGACATTAAACTGATATTTCGGCAACTAATGTCATGACGATAAATGATTTTTTTGGTAAGCTAGTTGCGTGTTACCATGACAACAGAAACATTCCATGGTGTGACCTTTGACAAAAGTGTTTGTTGCGCATGCTCGGCAAATTTTCAGAGGAATATTTTAAAATGAATTATCGCTGCTGAAAACAAATCCAAATTGGCAACATCTAAATCAAAGCCAACATGTTTACACAGTTCAAAATTGTATTCGATGCTTGCGGCGGTTTTTCATTAATTTAGGATGGTGTATTTCATTGAAGGGGTCGGGGGTACTCATCAATAGCTCTTTACAATATTTGTCTATTTTCTTTGCTGTCCAGACGCAGTGGGCCCGAAATAACGGTAAATGTGGCGTGTGTGGGGACCCCCACCACAGCAAACGGGAGCACGAGGCTGGCGGGAAGTACGCCAATGGAATCATCACAAGGGAATACAAACAAGGTGACGTCATTGATGTCACAGTCCACATCACAGCCAATCATAAGGTGAGGAAACTGGGTCAAAGAAACAAAATGGACGCCGTTTCAATATTTATCTATGTATTTATTTGTGCCTCCTTTTAAGTTTCCGAAAGTAGTAGAGGTACGGGTTTTTGGGTAGGAACAGGTCTTTAGCTTCCACTTTGTTTATTTTCAGGGATTTTTCGAGTTCCGCATTTGTCCGGTCCAAGACCCTCAAGTTGAGGTAACTCAAGAATGTTTGGATGAACATGTTCTGGAGAAGGCTGATGGCAATGGCACAAAGTGAGTCAGACCACAGAGCTAATCAAAATGTTAAGTAAGATAGATGATGATGCAGTGGGCCTCACCTCACAAAAGTGACCTAGCGGATCTCAAAAATGAGTTGACATGTTAGCTCTACCCTTAAATATAAGACAATATTGACCTATTTTCCAATTAAATTTTAAATAAGATAGATTTGACATGTTAGCAGCTCTGCCTTTAAATATCAGAGAATATTGACCAATTTTCTCTACTCCAGGTACTATCTGACCGATGGTCAGTCCAACCAGTTTTTTAACGTCTCACTCAGACTTCCAGATGACCTCTCATGTCAACAATGTGTCATCCAATGGAAATATAGGACAGGTGAGGAGAAATGTCATATGTCATGTATATAAACTTTTAGAAACTGCCTGCAAATCTCAAATAAATGACTGATGAACCTGTTGACCTTCTTACTTTTGAAAAACTTTCGACATTTGTTTATATTGTAAAATCTCTACACCATAAATCTCTTAGTGAATCAAATTTCTGGTTGTTATTTTAAGTAAACATTTTTTAAAATCAAAGAAAATTTCAACCCTGTTATTATTTTACTTATTAAAAAATATATATTTTTGTTTAAAACCTTTGTATGAAGTTAAAGTCATCAGAGCAATAGTTTCAAAGTTAAAGTCATCAGAGCAATAGTTTCAAAGTTAAAGTCATCAGAGCAATAGTTTCAAAGTTAAAGTCATCAGAGCAATAGTTTCAAAGTTAAAGTCATCAGAGCAATAGTTTCAAAGTTAAAGTCATCAGAGCAATAGTTTCAAAGTTAAAGTCATCAGAGCAATAGTTTCAAAGTTAAAGTCATCAGAGCAATAGTTTCAAAGTTAAAGTCATCAGAGCAATAGTTTCAAAGTTAAAGTCATCAGAGCAATAGTTTCAAAGTTAAAGTCATCAGAGCAATAGTTTCAAAGTTAAAGTCATCAGAGCAATAGTTTCAAAGTTAAAGTCATCAGAGCAATAGTTTCAAAGTTAAAGTCATCAGAGCAATAGTTTCAAAGTTAAAGTCATCAGAGCAATAGTTTCAAAGTTAAAGTCATCAGAGCAATAGTTTCAAAGTTAAAGTCATCAGAGCAATAGTTTCAAAGTTAAAGTCATCAGAGCAATAGTTTCAAAGTTAAAGTCATCAGAGCAATAGTTTCAAAGTTAAAGTCATCAGAGCAATAGTTTCAAAGTTAAAGTCATCAGAGCAATAGTTTCAAAGTTAAAGTCATCAGAGCAATAGTTTCAAAGTTAAAGTCATCAGAGCAATAGTTTCAAAGTTAAAGTCATCAGAGCAATAGTTTCAAAGTTAAAGTCATCAGAGCAATAGTTTCAAAGTTAAAGTCATCAGAGCAATAGTTTCAAAGTTAAAGTCATCAGAGCAATAGTTTCAAAGTTAAAGTCATCAGAGCAATAGTTTCAAAGTTAAAGTCATCAGAGCAATAGTCATCAGAGTTAAAGTCATCAGAGCAATAGTCATCAAGTTAAAGTCATCAGAGCAATAGTCATCAGAGTTAAAGTCATCAGAGCTAAATAGTCATCAAGTTAAAGTCATCAGAGCAATAGTATCAAAGTTAAAGTCATCAGAGCAATAGTCATCAAAGTTAAAGTCATCAGAGCAATAGTCATCAAAGTTAAAGTCATCAGAGCAATAGTCATCAAAGTTAAAGTCATCAGAGCAATAGTCATCAAAGTTAAAGTCATCAGAGCAATAGTATCAAAGTTAAAGTCATCAGAGCTAAATAGTCATCAAAGTTAAAGTCATCAGAGCAATAGTATCAGAGTTAAAGTCATCAGAGCAATAGTATCAGAGTTAAAGTCATCAGAGCAATAGTATCAAGTTAAAGTCATCAGAGCAATAGTATCAAGTTAAAGTCATCAGAGCAATAGTATCAAAGTTAAAGTCATCAGAGTCAATAGTCATCAAAGTTAAAGTCATCAGAGTCAATAGTCATCAAAGTTAAAGTCATCAGAGTCAATAGTCATCAAGTTAAAGTCATCAGAGTTAAAGTCATCAGAGTTAAAGTCATCAGAGTTAAAGTCATCAGAGTTAAAGTCATCAGAGTTAAAGTCATCAAGTTAAAGTCATCAGAGTTAAAGTCATCAGAGTTAAAGTCATCAGAGTTAAAGTCATCAGAGTTAAAGTCATCAGAGTTAAAGTCATCAGAGTTAAAGTCATCAGAGCAAAAATAGTTTCAAAGTTAACCCGATAAAAACTGAGAATTCCCTTTTTTTTTAAAGGAAACACCTGGGACAAAGACGAGTCGGGGAAATTCTGTGTGGGCTGCGGTCCCCAGGAAGAGTTCTACAACTGTGCTGACGTCACCATTAACCAAAAAAGCAAAGCTGCCCTCAAGTCCGACATCAAGAACGACAAACAGAAAGCCATCAAAGCCGAGATCCAGAGCAAAAAAGAGGCGATCGTCTTCACCAACGGTGACCAGGACACCAACTTGTACAACAGCAACAAGATGAGTGACTACGGGAAGCAGAAGGCGAAATTTGTCCAGGATTCTTCTAAATATTCCTCCTTGTCCGTCAGCGCCCGGCAACCGGCGATGACCAGGAACGTGATCCAGGCGGAGATGCCTTCAACGGAAGTCGAGCCCCAGGTCGAGAAATTCAACGCAGGGGAAGATCATTCTGACAACAAAAACGCAGACATGAAAAACTGGTCACTGGACGAGCCATCGGTGACAGTCAGGCAAGTCTCGGTGACAGTCAGGCAAGTCTTTCCGACCAATCCACCACTGGTTCCTTACAAATGGCAAGTGGGAACTCCCAAAGCATCCGCCGCTGAGGAGATTAGAAAGAGATTTGGTTACAGCATCGGCAATGAAAGGACCAGAGGCGGATACACAAATGGGGGAAAGCGTGATGAGGTCGACGTTGAGACGGTTGTGTTTGTAAGCAAGGAGGGTCAAGTCGGCTCAAGTCAACAGGATGGTGTGTCCGGCCAGCATAATGCAGTGTCCAGTCAGAGGGTCAATGGTCAAGCCAATGATGTAGCACAGCCTATTGCCGACCAAACAAAGCAACAGGAAACCAACCCAATCCAAGTGACCTTAAATCTGGACCAGGCGAACCATGATATGGCTCCGTCTCAGTCAAACCCGGAAGAGATGAACTTTCTGAAGAGGTGGAAGATGTTGCGCCTGCGCCACTTGGCTGCCCAGCAGGCTCTGAACATATCGTCTGGGCGTGCTACACCCACGGCGTCTGGGTTACGGGCTACACCCATGGCGTCTGGGTTACGGGCTACACCCACGGTTGCTGGAGGGCGTGTTACAACAACGGCTGGAGTCACGAAAGAGTCCAGGATGCAGCGGTTGAGACAAAATCTTCAGAACATGCGAGAGAAGGGGAGGAACAGGCAAGAGTCAAAGTCTCCATTTACTCCCCCCACCGCCACGAAGATCGCAAAGTCGAAAGAAGAAGAGCATGAAACTTGGCAAGAGAAAGTAGAAACCTCAAAGTTATCGACGACCTCCAAGCCGTCAACGATTTCCTCCAGGCTTCAGAAGTACCTGAACAAACGTCTTCCTTCGTGGTTAATGGCTGCCCTCAAAATGAAACAAAACGAAATCCGGGGACAGGAGTCTGACAATGACGTCATTGTGCCACCAACTTCAACCCCGTCATCGACAATTGGAGTCAGAGTGAACCGAGACAGACAGCTCTCCACAACTTCCGGTGACGTCAGCAGATCCGGGTATAGCAAGCGAGTCCCCGTGGTGCATGATGGGAATACAAAAGTGGATAAAGATAGTGATGACGAGGGCAAGAGTTATGGCGCTCGAAGAAGCCCTTCAAAGAATGGACCTTCTTGGTTTGGTCATCTGAGACCGTTGAATCAACAGACACAACATCTTCGTTCTGGAAGCTTCGAGACCTCCCCTACCATCACAGTAACGACCAGCAACCACAAGGGAGACAAAGAAGAAAACGTCAATAAAAACTACAGCGCAGACGCCGAATCTTTGGTTCGTTACATCATAGCAACGCTCTTGGCCAAGCGGAGCAAGGAGCAAGACATTGGCGGTCAGAGCGAAGAGCAGAACCAAGAAATAATCCAGTCCAAGAAGGCAAACAGCGACTACGTTTTATCTCGGTCTGCCAGGCCTGAACCAACACAAGCTCCCTGGTATGTTCCGGCCGTAGATGAATCTATGTCCAGTGGCGTCAGCTATAACTCGGAGCTCCTCCCTCACACGTCAGACCAACACGGATTCATTGCCGAATCTTCAAACTCTATTCGAGTTGACTCCAAGCCTTACAATGGCTTGATCCTTGGCACGGACTACGGTTACAATCAAGGTTACCCCGGCACCGCTAGGTCACAGGTCAGCACCGCGAGGTCACAGGTCAGGACGCCTGCAGCCAGGTGGGAGAGCCGCAGTGCCTGGGAGAACCACGCAGCGATGAACGCTTACAGAGCCTCGCTTAACACTTTTGAAAACAACGACATCCAGCTCAGCCACAACGGCAGGCCCTACAGCGAGGGATTCACCTACCCAAACAATAACAACAACTATATGAACACGGCTGCGTCCGGGCATCAACAACGTCAGGGATGGGACGACATGGACGACGTCAGCAACGACTTTGTGCAAGATCCGAATCACGCCTGGGCGATGAGAGCCCAACAACGCCAGGAGTACTACCAACAACAACAACAACATCCGGAGAGTCCACAGTTGGTGTGTGAAGGACTGGTCACTCTCGGGGGCGGTATGGACAAGTGGTGCACGGACAACTGCAACGCCAACTTTTGCCCGTCAACAATTTGCGTCTGCAAGAAACAGATCCAGGTGTCCTCACACCCTCTGAGCTCCAGCTACTCGAGCTTAAACCCCAGAACTCCGAGTGTCGCTACATGGGGAGGTCACCGCACGGCGTCAGACAGCCGTCCCGTGGTGCGTCGCTCACAGTCTCCCTATTACAGGCCGGTGTCACAGAACTACGACGTCACAGGCCAAGAGGCGGGTAGGGTCGGCGGTCGCCCTCAGAGAAAACAACACCAACAGACGTCGTACTTGTACCCACTCCTCACAACGACCTACCTCGACCCGGTGCCCACAGCGCCAACGTTTGCAGCCTTCAGTGCCCGGAATGCGAGAGGCAGCTTTATCCCCCGGCACATGCCCGGCACAAGAGTGGAAGGCTCACGTCACACTCAGGTCTACGCCCAGCCTGAATCTTACAGGAGTCGTACAGTCAGCCCCCGGCGCCCATCGTCACAGTTTTATCCACATTCCCAAAATTCAATCAGCCACCGTTCTGTGTACAACACCAACAGCAACACGATAGGTGAATCAACGCTACCGCTGCAGATGACCTGGATTTCAGGACACAAACGAGCAGATGACGCATATGATGTCACATCCGGAAGAAGATCCCCTAACCTTTCCTCTGACAAAGACTCCTATCTACCCGTTAATTTACAAGACGGGGTAGTTGATACCAATTTGAGAATGCAAGAACAGAACTACATCAGCACTCAATATACTGAGGCGACAAGTTCAGACGACTCGACTGTTGAACAGCCTTCCAGGCTAAACTGCAGGGCTGTCGGTGCCTACAGGGGGTTGGACCACTTCGATGAATGGTGTGAGAGCACCTGCTACACATCCATGTGTCCTCTTCTGATGTGTGTGTGTGACAGTTAACTCCTGATGTGTATGTGTGTGTCTGTGTGACAGTTAACTTCTGATGTGTGTTTGACAGTGCCTTTGAAGTGTGCTTGACAGCTAACCATTTTCTGATGTGTTTGAAAGTTAAATTTAACTGTGTGTCCAATATCTATTCCATCAATGAGCCGATGACGTAACCATAGTGTCCACGAAATACAAAAAATTGGTGAGCACAACTAGTGCAGTGCTACGGTGTCGATGAATGTAGACCCACGCAAATATTAAGAGAGAGAGAGAGACATAGACAGAGAGAGAGTGAGAGAGAGAGAGAGAGAAAGAGAGAGAAAGAGAGAGAGAGAGAGAGAGAAAGAGAGAGAAAGAGAGAGAGAGAGAGAGAGAGAGAAAGAGAGAGAAAGAGAGAGAGAGAGAGAGAAAAGGGAGAGAGTTTACAAACATGTTTGTTTGATTCCGAGGTTGTATGTTCATTAACTTTGACTTCCGGTACTTTGCATTGCCCTAAATTAGTAATCAAAGACTCGTTTTTTGAGTCAACTTGTGTAAGATAAGGAGCATGTAAGAGAGATTTTTTGTGTAAGCGGTGTAAGATAGAGAGGATGAAAGTGGGATTTTGTTAAAAAATTTATTCAACGCAAATGTAATATTTTTTTACAACAGATTTTGATAAATGAATCATTCGTGTATCATTACTGTCATAATCATCAAAAATGAATCATTCGTGTATCATTACCGTCATAATCATCAAAATTTAATCATTCTTATATCATTACCGTCATAATCATCAAAAATGAAATCATGTGATCTACCTAGTCGTACTTCCGCCATTAATTTCCCACACCTACAATATCAATACATCACAATTCTCCACCCGTGTAAATAGCCATCGAAGATCACGTATTGTAAGTACCGAACCATTTTTGTTACAGTTTTATACTATTTCCTACTATAACTTAATTATGGTATGTTTATTTATAGAATAATTTTGTATACTATTCAACATTTCAACAAAACTGTAAAAAATGCATTGTGTGAAATGTAATGTGTAAAGTGTATTCATTATTTTTATCCACATTTTCCCAAGACCCTTCCAGACCTCCAATGAGAACTTTGTATGTCCTTCAACTCGATTTTAAAGTCGATATAAATTTATTGACTATTTCAAATTTGACAATAAATATTTCTTCAACATTTGTAGGTATCCAGATTCCTTTAGTAGAACTCTTATAAAGATTCATACTGATCGGAGTATTGAATAGATGCAAGAAGAAAACTTTTCTTGATAAACAAAGTACAATAGCAAGTACGTTGGATTGTCCCCCTTTTGATCCTTCCATAGCCTTAACAGTTTTTTCATAACTTATTTCAATATTCCTGCTATCGGGCTTAGATTCACCACATGTATAATAAACATTGGGTATATTTCATACAATAAGTCATATGTGTGTATAGTTAAGTTTTTTATATTTCTATAACACATTTTGCTGTATAGTAACGCAGTTTATATTTCTATAACACGTTTTGTCTGGAGAGTAGCACAGTTTATATTTCTATAACACTTTTTCTTCTGGAGCACAGTTTATATTTTTTTAACACATCATGTCTGTATAGTGGCGCACAGTCGCTGTTTTGTACCTCCCATGTATTGGACTGTTTACAAATAAAATCAATTTTGAAATTATTCATTCTCTCTTTTCTATTGTTTACGTAACGATTCTCAGACTAATGGTGCCTTGGACGTTAGGAAACGTGATCCCAAATAAATTGTAATATGATTTGACATGAAACTTCCGAAGAGTCAATCCGGATTTCATCGCGGCTATGTTTTTAATTTCTTTATATTCGTTTTATTTGTGTACCTTTTCGTTTGTTGAGGAAGGCTCTTTGCTGAAACGTTCGCTGTTTTGTTACGTCCTGACGGGTTAACTCATACCCTGTTTACATGCTATCCATTTACTAATTACGACATCACATGACGTCACATCATCTGATGTTTGCCTGATGTTTACAATGTATTGCAGATTATTTGGGTTGATTTTTTTACAATATATAAATAAGAGACATTGTTCTTAAATAAGCTTAATGTCTTTTTTATTTTTTTAATGGCTCTAGAAAATTTTTGTTTTCTTCTCAATCGCACATTTTTACTTTAAAATCAAATACTTTAATGACTGCTTACTTCTGCAGCTGTTGCCAGACATTACAATAAGGCAATCTCTTCCTTATTAATTGCTCTTGTCAAACGCTTCATCCTTAGGCAAAACATGATGACGCCATTACATCTTGTCAAACGCTTCATCCATAGACAAAACATGATGACGTCATTACATCGATTGTGGAGGACAGAAAGCGAGGTAACCAATGGTTACAGATACGAAGATATGGGAGGGGAGGGGGTCAAAGGAGGCTGAACAATTGAGTATTACAACTGTATAGTATAAAATTTCGGCAGCTCATTCCAGATTTTCACTCTAGAAGTCAGTGCTGCACTGTTGATTAGCTGTGTCCATTTTGATTCCATTTCGCTTGTCAAGTTTTAGCTGCGAGAGTTTCTGCCCTTCCATGGAAACAAAACCAACCAACACAAGTAAGGCACACACAAACCATTAACAATAAGGGAGACAACTCAGATAAATGTAGTATCATACAGTTTATAACAGCAGTTTTCCTTCGATGAAAGCTATTGGTACCAACATCGTCTATTGGTACCAGCATCGTCTATTGGTACCAACATCGTCTATTGGTACCAACATCGTCTATTGGTACCAACATCGTCTATTGGTACCAACATCGTCTATTGGTACCAACATCGTCTATTGGTACCAGCATCGTCTATTGGTACCAGCATCGTCTATTGGTACCAACATCGTCTATTGGTACCAACATCGTCTATTGGTACAAACATCGTCTATTGGTACCAACTTCGTCTATTGGTACCAACATCGTCTACACTCATGCACTCCAAATAAAAATGCACGCAAACATAATTTTTTTTATACAAAATTGCATTGCTGAAATATTTTGCATTGTACATAAAAAATTATATAACATATTACAGAACCATCAACAAGAAATACCGGCATCATAGACTTGCTAAGAGAACACTTCATTTACCACCATCATAGGCTTGTTAAGAGAACACTTCATTTACTACCATCATAGACTTGTTAAGAGAACACTTCATTTACTACCATCATAGGATTGTTAAGAGAACACATCATTTACTACCATCATAGACTTGCTAAGAGAACACTTCATTTACTACCACCATAGGCTTGTTAAGAGAACACATCATTTACTACCATCATAGACTTGTTAAGAGAACACATCATTTACTACCATCATAGACTTGATAAGAGAACACTTCATTTACTACCATCATAGACTTGTTAAGAGAACACTTCATTTACTACCATCATAGACTTGTTAAGAGAACACTTCATTTACTACCATCATAGACTTGCTAAGAGAACACTTCATTTACTACCATCATAGACTTGATAAGGGAACACTTCATTTACTACCATCATAGACTTGTTAAGAGAACACTTCATTTACTACCATCATAGACTTGCTAATAGAACACTTCATTTACTACCATCATAGACTTGATAAGAGAACACTTCATTTACTACCATCATAGACTTTGATAAGAGAACACTTCATTTACTACCATCATAGACTTGATAAGAGAACACTTCATTTACTACCATCATAGACTTGATAAGAGAACACTTCATTTACTACCATCATAGACTTGCTAAGAGAACACTTCATTTACTACCATCATAGACTTGATAAGAGAACACTTCATTTACTACCATCATAGACTTGATAAGAGAACACTTCATTTACTACCATCATAGACTTGCTAAGTCTAAGAGAACACTTCATTTACTACCATCATAGACTTGCTAAGAGAACACTTCATTTACTACCATCATAGAATTGCTAAGAGAACACTTCATTTACTACCATCATAGACTTGATAAGAGAACACTTCATTTACTACAATCATAGACTTGATAAGAGGACACTTCATTTACTACCATCATAGACTTGATAAGATAACACTTCATTTACTACCATCATAGACTTGCTAAGAGAACACTTCATTTACTACCATCATAGACTTGATAAGAGAACACTTCATTTACTACCATCATAGACTTGATAAGAGAACACTTCATTTACTACCATCATAGACTTGATAAGAGAACACTTCATTTACTACCATCATAGACTTGATAAGAGAACACTTCATTTACTACCATCATAGACTTTGATAAGAGAACACTTCATTTACTACCATCATAGACTTGATAAGAGAACACTTCATTTACTACCATCATAGACTTGATAAGAGAACACTTCATTTACTACCATCATAGACTTGCTAAGAGAACACTTCATTTACTACCATCATAGACTTGATAAGAGAACACTTCATTTACTACCATCATAGACTTGATAAGAGAACACTTCATTTACTACCATCATAGACTTGCTAAGTCTAAGAGAACACTTCATTTACTACCATCATAGACTTGCTAAGAGAACACTTCATTTACTACCATCATAGAATTGCTAAGAGAACACTTCATTTACTACCATCATAGACTTGATAAGAGAACACTTCATTTACTACCATCATAGACTTGATAAGAGAACACTTCATTTACTACCATCATAGACTTGATAACAGAACACTTCATTTACTACCATCATAGACTTGATAAGATAACACTTCATTTACTACCATCATAGACTTGCTAAGAGAACACTTCATTTACTACCATCATAGACTTGATAAGAGAACACTTCTTTACTACCATCATAGACTTGATAAGAGAACACTTCATTTACTACCATCATAGACTTGCTAAGAGAACACTTCATTTACTACCATCATAGACTTGCTAAGAGAACACTTCATTTACTACCATCATAGACTTGCTAAGAGAACACTTCATTTACTACCATCATAGACTTGATAAGAGAACACTTCATTTACTACCATCATAGACTTGATAAGAGAACACTTCATTTACTACCATCATAGACTTGATAAGAGAACACTTCATTTACTACCATCATAGACTTGATAAGAGAACACTTCATTTACTACCATCATAGACTTGATAAGAGAACACTTCATTTACTACCATCATAGACTTGATAAGAGAACACTTCATTTACTACCATCATAGACTTGATAAGAGAACACTTCATTTACTACCATCATAGACTTGATAAGAGAACACTTCATTTACTACCATCATAGACTTGCTAAGAGAACACTTCATTTACTACCATCATAGACTTGCTAAGAGAACACTTCATTTACTACCATCATAGACTTGATAAGAGAACACTTCATTTACTACCATCATAGACTTGCTAAGAGAACACTTCATTTACTACCATCATAGACTTGCTAAGAGAACACTTCATTTACTACCATCATAGACTTGCTAAGAGAACACTTCATTTACTACCATCATAGACTTGATAAGAGAACACTTCATTTACTACCATCATAGACTTGATAAGAGGACAATTTATTTACTACCATCATAGACTTGATAAGAGAACACTTCATTTACTACCATCATAGACTTGATAAGAGAACACTTCATTTACTACCATCATAGACTTGATAAGAGAACACTTCATTTACTACCATCATAGACTTGTTAAGAGAACATTTCATTTACTACCATCATAGACTTGCTAAGAGAACACTTCATTTACTACCATCTTAGACTTGATAAGAGAACACTTCATTTACTACCATCATAGACTTGCTAAGAGAACACTTCATTTACTACCATCATAGACTTGATAAGATAACACTTCATTTACTACCATCATAGACTTGCTAAGAGAACACTTCATTTACTACCATCATAGACTTGTTAAGAGAACACTTCATTTACTACCATCATAGACTTGCTAAGAGAACACTTCATTTACTACCATCATAGACTTGATAAGAGAACACTTTATTTACTACCATCATAGACTTGCTAAGAGAACACTTCATTTACTACCATCATAGACTTGATAAGAGAACAATTTATTTACTACCATCATAGACTTGATAAGAGAACAATTTATTTACTGCCATCATAGACCTGATAACAGAACAACTTATTTACTACCATCATGGGTTTGATAAGAGAACAATTTATTTACTACCATCATAGGCTTTATAAGAGACAAACTTATTTACTACCATCATAGACTTGATAAGAGAACAATATATTTACTACCATCATAGACTTGATAAGAGAACAATTTATTTACTACCATCATAGGCTTTATAAGAGACAAACTTATTTACTACCATCATAGACTTGATAAGAGAACAATATATTTACTACCATCATAGGCTTTATAAGAGACAAACTTATTTACTACCATCATAGACTTGATAAGAGAACAATATATTTACCCACCACACAATAACATGTGTACCTGTTTCACTATTATCAAATCACAATTTAAAGGAGAAACATTCCTAATATCAATTTGAACTCTATGCAATGTACATCATGGCCCAACAAAACTGTTTTCCAAATAAAAAGAGGACATACATTAAAACATTTCATTTATATGTAAAAGAAATGTTAAAGTGAAACACTGCTTGATTAGGTCTATTGAAGCTAGTGTTGAATTACAGATGTTGGTATCAACTTCAAATGTTGTCACATCCCCAACATTATCTATTGTTGTATTTCAAGAATGACATTATTTATTTTGCCTATGAATTATTCTAACATTATTCACTCAAGTCAATCACACACAAGTGGGCTACAGACCAATAACTCAAGTCAATCACACACAAGTGGGCTACAGACCAATAACTCAAGTCAATCACACACAAGTGGGCTACAGACCAATAACTCAAGTCAATCACACACAAGTGGGCTACAGACCAATAACTCAAGTCAATCACACACAAGTGGGCTACAGACCAATAACTCAAGTCAATCACACACAAGTGGGCTACAGACCAATAACTCAAGTCAATCACACACAAGTGGGCTACAGACCAATAACTCAAGTCAATCACACACAAGTGGGCTACAGACCAATAACTCAAGTCAATCACACACAAGTGGGCTACAGACCAATAACTCAAGTCAATCACACACAAGTGGGCTACAGACCAATAACTCAAGTCAATCACACACAAGTGGGCTACAGACCAATAACTCAAGTCAATCACACACAAGTGGGCTACAGACCAATAACTCAAGTCAATCACACACAAGTGGGCTACAGACCAATAACTCAAGTCAATCACACACAAGTGGGCTACAGACCAATAATTCAAGTAAATCACACACAAGTGGGCTACAGACCAATAACTCAAGTCAATCACACACAAGTGGGCTACAGACCAATAACTCAAGTCAATCACACACAAGTGGGCTACAGACCAATAACTCAAGTCAATCACACACAAGTGGGCTACAGACCAATAACTCAAGTTAATCACACACAAGTGGGATACAGACCAATAATTCAAGTAAATCACACACAAGTGGGCTACAGACCAATAACTCAAGTCAATCACACACAAGTGGGCTACAGACCAATAACTCAAGTCAATCACACACAAGTGGGCTACAGACCAATAACTCAAGTCAATCACACACAAGTGGGCTACAGACCAATAACTCAAGTCAATCACACACAAGTGGGCTACAGACCAATAATTCAAGTAAATCACACACAAGTGGGCTACAGACCAATAACTCAAGTCAATCACACACAGTTCAAAATGTCACCCCACACTTAGACACAATTCAAAATGTCACCACCCACATAGACACAGTTCAAAATGTCACCCCACACTTAGACACAGTTCAAAATGTCACCACCTACATAGACACAGTTCAAAATGGCACCCCACACTTAGACACAGTTCAAAATGTCACCACCCACTTAGACACAGTTCAAAATGTCACCACCCACATAGACACAGTTCAAAATGTCACCAGCCACATAGACACAGGTCAAAATGTCACCCCACACTTAGACACAGTTCAAAATGTCACCCCACACTTAGACACAGTTCAAAATGTCACCCCACACTTAGACACAGTTCAAAATGTCACCACCCACATAGACACAGTTCAAAATGTAACCCCACACTTAGACACAGTTCAAAATGTCACCCCACACTTAGACACAGTTCAAAATGTCACCCCACACTTAGACACAGTTCAAAATGTCACCACCCACATAGACACAGTTCAAAATGTCACCCCACACTTAGACACAGTTCAAAATGTCACCCCACACTTAGACACAGGTCAAAATGTCACCACCCACATAGACACAGTTCAAAATGTCACCAGCCACATAGAAACAGGTCAAAATGTCACCCCACACTTAGACACAGTTCAAAATGTCACCACCCACATAGACACAGTTCAAAATGTCACCACCCACATAGACACAGTTCAAAATGTCACCCCACACTTAGACACAGTTCAAAATGTCACCCCACACTTAGACACAGTTCAAAATGTCACCACACACTTAGACACAGGTCAAAATGTCACCACACACTTAGACACAGGTCAAAATGTCACCACACACTTAGACACAGTTCAAAATGTCACCACACACTTAGACACAGGTTAAAATGTCACCACACACTTAGACACAGGTCAAAATGTCACCACACACTTAGACACAGGTCAAAATGTCACCACACACTTAGACACAGTTCAAAATGTAGCCTCACAATAAAGAACCTTCTTGATGTTTGCAATACAGTTACAGAATATTTCACCAGTGACTTGTCCTTGGAGACCAATTTGATGAAACCAAAATAAAATCTAAAAGACCTTCAAGACTAAATTCAATATGAGCAATACACAAAACAAAATCTAAAAGACCTTCAAGACTAAATTCAATATGAGCAATACACAAAACAAAATCTAAAAGATCTTCAAGACTAAATTCAATATGAGCAATACACAAAACAAAATCTAAAAGACCTTCAAGACTAAATTCAATATGAGCAATACACAAAACAAAATCTAAAAGACCTTCAAGACTAAATTCAATATGAGCAATACACAAAACAAAATCTAAAAGACCTTCAAGACTAAATTCAATATGAGCAATACACAAAACAAAATCTAAAAGACCTTCAAGACTAAATTCAATATGAGCAATACACAAAACAAAATCTAAAAGACCTTCAAGACTAAATTCAATATCAGCAATACACAAAACAAAATCTAAAAGACCTTCAAAACTAAATTCAATATGAGCAATACACAAAACAAAATCTAAAAGACCTTCAAGACTAAATTCAATATGAGCAATACACAAAACAAAATCTAAAAGACCTTCAAGACTAAATTCAATTAGAGCAAAACAAAAAACAAAATCTAAAAGACCTTCAAGACTAAATTCAATATGAGCAAAACACAAAACAAAATCTAAAAGACCTTCAAGACTAAATTCAATATGAGCAATACACAAAACAAAATCTAAAAGACCTTCAAGACTAAATTCAATATGAGCAAGACACAAAACAAAATCTAAAAGACCTTCAAGACTAAATTCAATATGAGCAGTACACAAAACAAATTGCCATTGGGATCTATTAAAGTATCTGATTATTTCAGCACTGAAGTCTATACAAAATGCTTGGATATATCAATATATAAAGAGATGGTACACCGGGAAATTTAACAGAGAAAAGGTTTATGTATACAAAAATTAATAACATGACTTATTCAAATGATAATAACTTGTATACATCAAACAAATGTAATCTATTGTTTTATTATACATTGAAAATAAATATTTCCTTTACTGTTTAACATTTATTTTTTGAGCAATCCAATATGAAATAGTACTATTTAATACCTTTTTGTGAACAACCCAATATGAAATAGTACTATTTAATACCTTTTTGTGAAAAACCCAATATGAAATAGTACTATTTAATACCTTTTTGTGAACAACCCAATATGAAATAGTACTATTTAATACCTTTTTGTGAACAACCCAATATGAAATAGTACTATTTAATACCTTTTTGTGAACAACCCAATATGAAATAGTACTATTTAATACTTTTTTTGTTTAAAGATGCAATTGCCTGTTAAATTATGAGGTATTATCAAATGTGTTGGATTTAAACAAGATAAATAATTATTTCTTATCATAGAGAGAAGCCCCTTGAATACATGCATCATTTGTTGGATGGGTCAACAATCAATTTGACTACATGCATCCTTTGTTTGATAGGTCAACAATCAATTTGACTACATGCATCATTTGTTTGATAGGTCAACAATCAATTTGACTACATGCATCATTTGTTTGATAGGTCAACAATCAATTTGACTACATGCATCATTTGTTTGATAGGTCAACAATCAATTTGACTACATGCATCCTTTGTTTGATGGGTCAACAATCAATTTGACTACATGCATCATTTGTTTGATGGGTCAACAATCAATTTGACTACATGCATTATTTGTTTGATAGGTCAACAATCAATTTGACTACATGCATCCTTTGTTTGATAGGTCAACAATCAATTTGACTACATGCATCATTTGTTTGATGGGTCAACAATCAATTTGACTACATGCATCATTTGTTTGATGGGTCAACAATCAATTTGACTACATGCATCATTTGTTTGATAGGTCAACAATCAATTTGACTACATGCATCATTTGTTTGATAGGTCAACAATCAATTTGACTACATGCATCATTTGTTTGATGGGTCAACAATCAATTTGACTACATGCATCATTTGTTTGATAGGTCAACAATCAATTTGACTACATGCATCCTTTGTTTGATGGGTCAACAATCAATTTGACTACATGCATCCTTTGTTTGATGGGTCAACAATCAATTTGACTACATGCATCATTTGTTTGATAGGTCAACAATCAATTTGACTACATGCATCCTTTGTTTGATGGGTCAACAATCAATTTGACTACATGCATCATTTGTTTGATAGGTCAACAATCAATTTGACTACATGCATCCTTTGTTTGATGGGTCAACAATCAATTTGACTACATGCATCATTTGTTTGATGGGTCAACAATCAATTTGACTACATGCATCATTTGTTTGATAGGTCAACAATCAATTTGACTACATGCATCATTTGTTTGATAGGTCAACAATCAATTTGACTACACAGAAGTCTTCCTGTTCATACAGAAGAAAAATAAATTCAATTAAGTTAAGGAGATATTTACAACATACTGAATATCAGAACGTTGTTTATCATGTATGCACATGAGTAGACCCATATTAATATAACATGCATGTTAACATAACAATGCATTTTAATGTAACAATGCATGTTAATATGTGTTTTGTGTGTTCAACTCTCTATTCCTATAAAACTGTTGACTCTATAAAACTCTGTCTTCCAATAATTTTATTTCCCAAATAACACAGACTGGTTAAACCATGGACAGCTCAAGATTATGCTACAGCTCAAATATGTTTACTTATTTGTAACCAAGGAGACGGCTTGTAAACAACAGACTAGTGAAACCATGGACAGCTCATGACAATGTTACAGCTCAAATATTTAACTTCTGTGTAACCATGGAGACGGCCTGTAAACAAAACAGAAACTACTGTCTCATTCTCACAGTGAGGACTAGAAAAGCGAGATATAAGATGTGATAACAAGCTTCGACATTGAGGTCAACCAAAATAAAAATAAAACACTGGCCTTTATTTGAACATCAGGTAGAAACCAGGATAGTGTGAGACTTAAACTGGTTTAAAGGGACCAGGGTTGAGAAGAATTGTTCTTCTTTTATGCGTTGGCCAATAGCCGCATCTACCAGAGTTGAGAACCATAGCCCCATCAACCAGAGTTGAGAACCATAGCCCCATCCACCAGAGTTGAGAACCATAGCCCCATCCACCAGAGTTGAGAACCATAGCCCCATCCACTAGAGTTGAGAACCATAGCCCCATCCACCAGAGTTGAGAACCATAGCCCCATCCACCAGAGTTGAGAACCATAGCCCAATCAACCAGAGTTGAAAACCATAGCCCCATCCACCAGAGTTGAGAACCATAGCCACATCCACCAGCGTTGAGAACCATAGCCCCATCCACCAGAGTTGAGAACCATAGCCCCATCCACCAGAGTTGAGAACCATAGCCCCATCCACCAGAGTTGAGAACCATAACCCCATCCACCAGAGTTGAGAACCATAGCCCCATCCACTAGAGTTGAGAACCATAGCCCCATCCACCAGAGTTGAGAACCATAGCCCCATCTACCAGAGTTGAGAACCATAGTCCCATCCACCAGAGTTGAGAACCATAGCCCCATCCACTAGAGTTGAGAACCATAGCCACATCCACCAGAGTTGAGAACCATAGAGTTAAGATTTTATAGTAAAGCTTCTATTGGCATTGGCTGTAGTCAATCTTCCGTTAACTTTTTAATTATGTTAATCCTCTATTAATTTTTTAATTATGTTAATCTTCCAAGCCTACATTAATATTTTATTTATATTTAAAATTTTAAAAAATATTATGATGATTTAAATAAAACTAATTATAAACAAAACATATGAGCTGTGCCCCCATTTAAAATATGTAGATGTGCTCTTCAAATTTAAAAACAAGAAAAGTGAAAAGGATAAAGTCAAAATTAAAAGAAAATACAACTGTATTTCTAGGGTAGGTACACAAGTGACAATAAACTTGACATTTGATTTCATGCATTTATTACAATTCACTTATTATCTCTTGCACATCACTTGTACATCCCTTGCACAACACTTGTACATCCCTTGCACAACACTTGTACATCCCTTGCACAACACTTGTACATCCCTTGCACATCACTTGTACATCCCTTGCACAACACTTGTACATCCCTTGCACATCACTTGCACAACACTTGTACATCCCTTGCACAACACTTGTACATCCCTTGCACATCACTTGCACAACACTTGTACATCCCTTGCACAACACTTGTACATCCCTTGCACAACACTTGTACATCCCTTGCACATCACTTGCACAACACTTGTACATCCCTTGCACAACACTTGTACATCCCTTGCACAACACTTGCACATCCATTGCACATCCCTTGCACATCACTTGCACATCCCTTGCACATCACTTGCACATCTTTCATAACATCCATCAGGGAGACATTAGGATAAATGGATGTAAAGCTGGATCACAATGTTTGAGGGCTAACATTAACCCAATCACAGACTGAGTCGTAGATGTCATTTCACAGTACATTACAAAACATGTCATTTCATAGTACACAACAAAACATGTCATTTCATAGTAAACACACAAAAACATGTCATTTCACAGTACACATACAAAAACATGTCATTTCACAATACTCATAGAAAAACATGTCATGTCACAGTACACATACAAAACATGTCATTTCACAGTACTCATAATAAAACGTCATTTCATAGTACACACACAAAACATGTCATTTCATAATAACTACACAAAAACAAGTTATTTCATTGTAACCACACATAAAGACATGTCATTTCATCATACGTCTATTCTACAACTTAAAAAACACTAGGCCTACAATCTATAACATACCACTAGGCCTAGATAATATAAATTACCACTAGGCCTTGATAGGATAACATACCACTAGGCCTAGAAAGTATAACATACCACTAGGCCTAGATAATATAAATTACCACTAGGCCTTGATAGGATAACATACCACTAGGCCTAGAAAGTATAACATACCACTAAGCCTTGATAGTATAATATACCACTAGGCCTTGATAGTATAAAATACCACTAGGCCTTGATAGTATAACATACCACTAGGATTTGATAGTATAACATACCACTAGGCCTTGATAGTATAACATACCACTAGGCCTTGATAGTATAACATACCACTAGGATTTGATAATATAACATACCACTAGGATTTGATAATATAACATACCACTAGGCCTTGATAGTATAACATACCACTAGGATTTGATAATATAACATACCACTAGGATTTGATAATATAACATACCACTAGGATTTGATAATATAACATACCATTTGGCCTTGATAGTATAACATACCATTTAAAATACTATTAGTCCTTGACAGTAACACATTTAAATAAGTCTTGCCTAACACAAGCAACAACCACGGATTGGCAAATATAAAAACTGCTGGAGTTAGTGGCACAAACTGGCTACCAGAAATATTGACTGCTGGTTTAATGGGCAATGGGCACTTGCTGGCCAATGATTAGAGCCCAAAGTCATAGAGCCCTATCCAGAAAGACAAGCACAAACAGTGAATTCTATGTCCTCAAAATTAAAGTTGCCAAAAGATTTCTTGACTCATGTCTTTCTGGTGTCGTCTTGAAAGTAGGGCAGTTTGCGGAGCCAATGTTTGAGTGTGTCGAAGGTCGTAAAGCTGATGCCCACGGCTATGGGCCCTTTGATCCAGTTCATACTAAGGCCCTTGTACATGCCTCGTATAAAGCCCTCCTCTTGTATAATACTGCGGGTGGTATTCAAGATGGTTGTGTAGTCGTGTATGTGGCCGGTCACACCTGCGGAAAGATAGTTTCAAAATATTTGCAAGGGAGACAACTTAATCTAACACAAAATATCGACAGCTTGGTTTGATGACAAAGTTTTTAAAATTTATCTCAACATAATATATGGAAACATAGTGTTTGTTCTCATTTCAGTGTCCCATATATTTTAATGTCAGACTGTCTATTATGGGTTCTTTTATGGGTTCTATTATTGGGTAGTCTTAAGTTTGACCAGTGGTTCTATTATGGGGTAGTCTTAAGTTTGACCAGTGGTTCTATTATGGGGTAGTCTTAAGTTTGACCAGTGGTTCTATTATGGGGTAGTCTTAAGTTTGACCAGTGGTTCTATTATGGGGTAGTCTTAAGTTTGACCAGTGGTTCTATTATGGGGTAGTCTTAAGTTTGACCAGTGGTTCTATTATGGGGTAGTCTTAAGTTGACCAGTGGTTCTATTATGGGGTAGTCTTAAGTTTGACCAGTGGTTCTATTATGGGGTAGTCTGAAGTTTGACCAGTGGTTCTATTATGGGGTAGTCTTAAGTTTGACCAGTGGTTCTATTATGGGGTAGTCTTAAGTTTGACCAGTGGTTCTATTATGGGGTAGTCTTAAGTTTGACCAGTGGTTCTATCACAGGGACAGATCATGTTACAAAGGTGAGTGGACAGTTAGTCGTCCTGTGCATATTTTACCTGCTGTCTGCATCCGCCGCCTGACAATGTCCAGGGGGTAAGAGGCAGACTGGCCGACCATTCCGGCGATGGCCCCAAATATTAGTCTCTCGATGGTAGTAGGGTCCCTTCCGAGGTGGGTTTCTTCAAAATAAATTTATCAACAGAAATAATTGACTACCATTAGGCAATACATTGTTGTTCCCTGTCAATAAATCTATCAACATTAAACAATACGATGTTGTTCCTTTTTAATAAATCTATCAATATTAAAAAATACGGTGTTGTTCCCTTTCAATAAATCTATTAACATTAAACAATACGGTGTTGTTCCCTATCAATAAATCTATCAACATTTTTAAAAACGCTGTTGTTCCCTTTCAATAAATTTATCAACATTAAACAATTCAGTGTTGTTCCCTATCAATAAATCTATCAACATTAAACAATACGGTGTTGTTCCCTTTCAATAAATCTATCAACATTAAACAATATGGTGTTGTTCCCTATCAATAAATCTATCAACTTTAAACAATATGGTGTTGTTTCCTAACAATAAATCTATCAAGATTAATCAATACAATATCTAGCCATTTTATCCAACATTTATATTGATCTTTCAATTTTATCCAAAGGGCCATGATTATTTATTTAGCCATATTTACTCATCCTTGACTGTATATCTGGCCACATTTATTTTTTCATGACCATTTGTCTGGCCAATTACAAATGACTCTGTAGAAACAAGCCAACATACCAGCATGGAATTTTTTCAAAGTTTCGTAAGTAAAGAAGCTAGAGCCGGAGTAGGGTATAGATCCGAGCATCGTGGGCGTAAACCCTCTGTAGATGGAGCGGAAACCTTCCTCACGTATCATCTTGATGAAGACCTCACCAATATGGTTGTACCTGAAGGATGTTGGTGAGATGAGGTCATCTGACATATACGAGTACGTTGTAGGGTACTAACATCTGACATATACGAATTACGTTGTAGGGTACTAACATCTGACATATACGAGTACGTTGTAGGGTACTAACATCTGACATATACGAGTACGTTGTAGGGTTCTAACATCTGACATATACGAGTACGTTGTAGGGTACTAACATCTGACATATACGAGTACGTTGTAGGGTACTAACATCTGACATATACGAGTACGTTGTAGGGTACTAACATCTGACATATACGAGTACGTTGTAGGGTACTAACATCTGACATATACGAGTACGTTGTAGGGTACTAACATCTGACATATACGAGTACATTGTAGGGTACTAACATCTGGCATATAGAAGTATGTTGTAGGGTTCCAACATCTGACATATATGAGTACGTTGTAGGGTACTAACATCTGACATATACGAGTACGTTGTAGGGTTCTAACATCTGACATATACGAGTACGTTGTAGGGTACTAACATCTGACATATACGAGTACATTGCAGGGTACTAACATCTGACATATACGAGTACATTGTAGGGTACTAACATCTGACATATACGAGTACGTTGTAGGGTACTAACATCTGACATATACGAGTACATTGTAGGGTACTAACATCTGACATATACGAGTACGTTGTAGGGTACTAACATCTGACATATACGAGTACGTTGTAGAGTTCTAACATCTGACATATACGAGTACGTTTTAGGGTTCTAACATCTGACATATACGAGTACGTTGTAGAGTTCTAACATCTGACATATACGAGTACGATGTAGGGTTCTAACATCTGACATATACGAGTACGTTGTAGGGTACTAAAAGTGTTTTGTAACGTAGTTATAAATGTTTTGTAAATTTGTTGCAAGTGTTTTCTAAAGTTTTTACAATAATTCAGCAAAGTAGCAGCAGTTAAAATTTCTCTGTTGTTAGTTCAACCTACTAACAGAGAATGGTATAATTTCTCTGTTTTTAGTTCAACCTACTAACAGAGAATGGTATAATTTCTCTGTTGTTAGTTCAACCTACTAACAGAGAATGGTAGGATTTCTCTGTTGTTAGTTCAACCTACTAACAGAGAATGGTATGATTTCTCTGTTGTTAGTTCAACCTACTAACAGAGAATGGTATAATTTCTCTGTTGTTAGTTCAACCTACTAACAGAGAATGGTAGGATTTCTCTGTTGTTAGTTCAACCTACTAACAGAGAATGGTATAATTTCTCTGTTGTTAGTTCAACCTACTAACAGAGAATGGTAGGATTTCTCTGTTGTTAGTTCAACCTACTAACAGAGAATGGTATGATTTCTCTGTTGTTAGTTCAACCTACTAATAGTGAATTAAAAGGATTTCTCTGTTGTTAGTTGAACCTATTAACAGAGAATGGTAGAATTTCTCTGTTGTTAGTTCAACCTACTAACAGAGAATGGTATAATTTCTCTGTTGTTAGTTCAACCTACTAACAGAGAATGGTATAATTTCTCTGTTGTTAGTTCAACCTACTAACAGAGAATGGTATAATTTCTCTGTTGTTAGTTCAACCTACTAACAGAGAATGGTAGGATTTCTCTGTTGTTAGTTCAACCTACTAACAGAGAATGGTATGATTTCTCTGTTGTTAGTTCAACCTACTAATAGTGAATTAAAAGGATTTCTCTGTTGTTAGTTGAACCTATTAACAGAGAATGGTAGAATTTCTCTGTTGTTAGTTCAACCTACTAACAGAGAATGGTATAATTTCTCTGTTGTTAGTTCAACCTACTAACAGAGAATGGTATAATTTCTCTGTTGTTAGTTCAACCTACTAACAGAGAATGGTATAATTTCTCTGTTGTTAATTCAACCTACTAACAGAGAATGGTAAACATTTTGTTTGTGCCGTTTTATTAGAATTAGTTTACTATCCCCCCCCTCCCACCTCACCACTTTCAAAATGAACAGAAACAAATTCCGAGCATGTCAGACAAAACTGGGATTAAGCATAAATTAATTTTTTGGCTGTTTTTTTTCATGTTAAAATCTACCAGCACACAATTGGTCAGGAGAGTTGATATTAAATTTAAAAAATACTAGATACCATATACTGTTTGATTAAATTAGTTCTATGTTATGACATACGCTGCTTGATGGCATATGAAGACCTGAAGGGAAGAAACGGATATGTAAAATTTTAGAATATTTTTCCTATCTCTCTAGTTGATAGAGGGTCAAAAATAGAATGATCTTAATGGGGTTTTATGAAAATTTACGTCTCTGACCCTATGAACAATGCAAATATATTTTAGTTAACTAATGATAAATCTGTATAGTTTTGAACCTTAAAACTCAAGTAACTCAAACTACAAAAATTGTCACATAGCTGTTTCTTCCCTTGGGGTCTTCATTTACTTTTTTTATTAAATGAGTTCTATGAAATGTCTTACGTTGCTTTTGGTGTCACGGCCATCCTTGCTCGACACAAGTCTAGCGGGTATGTGAATGCAACCGAAGTGACACCTGCGAGTGAACCGGCCAGGAACCGTAAGTGTGGGGGTAAATGTCTGTGGGTGAAAATAATTTGTATCAAGTTAATTCAGGGATTAAAAATATTAAGTTAGCAATAAAAGATAAATAGATAAGTACTGGAGTACTAACAAGGTAGTAATGTAAGATGAATAGCCACAGAACTGAGGTACTAAGAAGGTAGTAATGTAAGATGAATAGCCACAGTACTGAGGTACTAACAAGGTAGTAATGTAAGATGAATAGCCACAGTACTGAGGCACTAACAAGGTAGTAATGTACGATGAATAGCCACAGTACTGAGGTACTAACAAGGTAGTAATGTAAGACCAATAGCCACAGTACTGAGGCACTAACAAGGTAGTAATGTAAGATGAATAGCCACAGTACTGAGGCACTAACAAGGTAGTAATGTAAGATGAATAGCCACAGTACTGAGGTACTAACAAGGTAGTAATGTAAGACCAATAGCCACAGTACTGAGGTACTAACAAGGTAGTAATGTAAGACCAATAGCCACAGTACTGAGGTACAAACAAGGTAGTAATGTAAGATGAATAGCCACAGTACTGAGGTACTAACAAGGTAGTAATGTAAGACCAATAGCCACAGTACTGAGGTACTAACAAGGTAGTAATGTAAGACCAATAGCCACAGTACTGAGGCACTAACAAGGTAGTAATGTAAGACCAATAGCCACAGTACTGAGGTACTAACAAGGTAGTAATGTAAGACCAATAGCCACAGTACTGAGGTACTAACAAGGTAGTAATGTAAGACCAATAGCCACAGTACTGAGGTACTAACAAGGTAGTAATGTAAGACCAATAGCCACAGTACTGAGGTACTAACAAGGTAGTAATGTAAGACCAATAGCCACAGTACTGAGGTACTATGTAAGACCAATAGCCACAGTACTGAGGTACTATGTAAGACCAATAGCCACAGTACTGAGGTACTAACAAGGTAGTAATGTAAGACCAATAGCCACAGTACTGAGGTACTATGTAAGACCAATAGCCACAGTACTGAGGTACTATGTAAGACCAATAGCCACAGTACTGAGGTACTAACAAGGTAGTAATGTAAGATCAATAGCCACAGTACTGAGGTACTAACAAGGTAGTATTGTAAGACCAATAGCCACAGTACTGAGGTACTATGTAAGACCAATAGCCACAGTACTGAGGTACTATGTAAGACCAATAGCCACAGTACTGAGGTACTATGTAAGACCAATAGCCACAGTACTGAGGTACTATGTAAGACCAATAGCCACAGTACTGAGGTACTATGTAAGACCAATAGCCACAGTACTGAGGTACTATGTAAGACCAATAGCCACAGTACTGAGGTACTATGTAAGACCAATAGCCACAGTACTGAGGTACTATGTAAGACCAATAGCCACAGTACAGAGGTACTATGTAAGACCAATTGCCACAGTACTGAGGTACTAATTTGAAACGATGCCTATAACATCAAGTGTTATAGAATCTCAAATATCCACATATCAGACCAGCCCTACCCAAACAGATTTTAATTTGCTATGTGCCTAGCATTACTTACACATATCAGAGAACATTGAGTATATGACATTTGATATGTGCCTATTATTACTTACACATATCAGAGAAGATTGAGTATATGACACTTGCTATGTGCATAGTATTACCTTACACATAGAGAAGATTGAGATCCAGGTCAAATTAAGATTGGGTTAGTGACATATATGGGTTTAATTTTTTAAAATGACATATAAATGAATAAGTTTCACAGAAATATAGTACTCAGCATTAGTTTTAGACTCACTTCTTGCTTTGAAAGTACTTAGTCATTCTTGCACTCAACATTAATTTTACACTCACTTCTTGCTTTGAAAGTACTAAGTCATTCTTGCACTCAGCATTAGTTTTACACTCACTTCTTGCTTTGAAAGTACTTAGTCATTCTTGCACTCAACATTAATTTTACACTCACTTCTTGCTTTGAAAGTACTAAGTCATTCTTGCACTCAGCATTAATTTTACACTCACTTCTTGCTTTGAAAGTACTAAGTCATTCTTGCACTCAACATTAATTTTACACTCACTTCTTGCTTTGAAAGTACTAAGTCATTCTTGCACTCAGCATTAGTTTTACACTCACTTCTTGTTGTGAAAGTTGAGCCACAGCTTGTACTGTTCATGGGAGCTAAACTGAATGGCGGCGTAGGGAATAATCCTGACCAATGTGGCAGAGTTACCTCTCCATAATGACAGGAATCCAGACTCCTTGACCGTGTCGTATAAAAACCGTACAGCCACTCGAGCAGAGAACGGTTTGTTGGCAACTGAAGTAGTTAAAGGGATATGTTATTTGAAATGTTATGTTAATTGAAATGTTATGTTAATTGTAGTGTTATGTTAATTGAAATGTTATGTTAATTGAAATGTTATGTTAATTGAAATGTTATGTTAATTGAAATGTTATGTTAATTGAAGTGTTATGTTAATTGAAGTGTTATGTTAATTGAAATGTTATGTTAATTGAAATGTTATGTTAATTGAAATGTTATGTTAATTGAAATGTTATGTTAATTGAAATATTATGTTAATTAAAATGTTATGTTAATTGAAGTGATATTTTAATTGAAGTGATATGTTAATTGAAATCTTATCTTATCTGTTTACAGACGCTCCTTCTATAAAGAAGATTAATGCGTCCTACGCTTATCTATGGTTTGTGTTTAGTCCTGCCTTTTTATTAGAGATTTAAATGTTGATAAAGTGTTGGTTTTCCTGGATTCTTCAGGCAACCCATTCCACGCCCGAATTCCGGACGGGAAGAAGGAAAACTTGTATGTGTTTGTTCTTGCATACGGAATAAGAAAGGTGTTTTTATCCTTATGTCTATCTGAGGGTTGTATTAAGTTATCTTTGTGTTGTATTTCTAAATTAGAATTAATAGCTTTATGTATGATTACTACTTTGCTTTTGGTTCTTCCATCCTCTAGTGTTTCAAGGTTTAATGATTTAAATAATGGTGTTATTCTTGTCAGTTTTGAATATTCTCCAGTAATGAATCTGGCAGCTCTTTTTTGAATTTGTTCTAGTTTATCAATGTTTTCTTTGGTGGATGGGTCCCATACAGAAGATGCATATTCTAGTACAGGTCTCACCAAAGTGAGGTAGCATTTTAGTTTTATATCTCTATTACATTTGTTAAAGTTTCTTTTTATAAAGCCTAAGGTTTTGTTTGATTTTTTAATAACTTCATTGACTTGGGGATTCCATGATAGTTTCTCATTTATTAAGACTCCTAAGTATTTTGCATCTTTAGTTTGGGTCAGTTCTTTTCCATGAATGTAATATTTTGAATTTATTTGTTTCTTTTTCTTTGTTACTCTTAACAGTTGACACTTTTCTGGGTGGAAAGACATACTCCAGTTAGTTTCCCATTTTATCAATTCATCTAAGTCTTTTTGTAAAATTTTGCTGTCTTGTTCTGATTTAATTGTTCTATAGATTATACAATCCTCAGCAAATAACCTAACTTTTGTACCTGTTGAGATGTTGTTGGGTAAATCATTTATATAAATTAAAAAGAGTAAGGGACCTAGCACAGTTCCTTGTGGAACTCCTGAGTTAACCTTTATTGGTGCAGATTTAGATCCATTAATTATTACAGTTTGCTCCCTGCCCAAAAGGAAGTCTTGGATCCAGTGATGTAAGGAACCTGAGATTCCAAAGTAGTTAAGTTTTTTAAGTAAACTAAGGTGGTGAACTTTGTCAAATGCTTTTGAAATGTAAACTTTAACCTCCTCAAGTTATACCTCAACAGACCACCACCAACAAGAATTTAGTAATTTGCATACCCCCAGATTTACCACTCTCAGAGAATGAAAGATCCCTTCTATCTAAGGGTCTTAAATTCATTCCTCTTACACCTTCTTGCGACCGTTTTCAACTACAGAGCGATTCTCAACGTTTTTTCCGCGCTCTCAGACTTCAGTTCCATTTTGCCGGGAAAAACAACACGCTTCCCGATGATGAGTTATTCCCATTCAAAAAACAAAGGAAATCTACTTGGACACCACCGCCTGGTCAATCCAAGGCTCTGGACTTATATATCAAAAGCACAGAGAATGATATTAAAAACCTTTTGTTTCCTCGACTCCGTAAATCCAACCTTTCTAAAGTTGAGTCGAAAGCCTTGTCTTTATTGCGCAGCCGTAAAGACATTGTCATCAAACCGGCCGACAAAGGCGGGGCCGTAGTTGTATGGGATAAGGAGTTGTATATTAAGGAAGCTCAGAGACAACTGGAGGACACCCAGTTCTACCAACAGAGAGCCACAGATCCCATCATGAAAAACAACACGGTGGTTAAAAAGACCATCGATGAGTTGATAACAGAATGCGCTCTACCTCAATCAGCGTCCAGGATGCACATTTTTGACAGTGACCTGGGCAAGCCATCCTTTTATCTCCTTCCTAAAATTCACAAGGATGGTAACCCTGGTAGACCTATTGTCCAACAGAACACATTTCTGAATTCTTGGATAGTGTCTTCGAACCGATAGTGGCATCCCTCCCTACGTACATTAAGGACACCAACCATGCCTTACGGACATTCGACTCTCTGAGCATCAATCCAAACGTAAAGAACTATCTGTTCCTCCATGATGTATGTTCCCTCTATACATCCATTCCCCACAACGATGGCCTTCTGGCTGTACAATACTTTTTGGACAGACAACCTCACCCCAATATACCTACACATGCCTTACTACGCTTGCAGAATTGATCTTAACCCTCAACTCGTTTGAGTTCAATGGCCAGTTCTTTGACCAAATCAGTGGGGTCGCCATGGGGACTAAAATGGGACCCAGCTATGCATGCTTGTTCATGGGCCATTTCGAGCACAGAGTGGAACAAGAATACACTGGTCGCCTCCCCGAATTTTATAAAAGATACATTGATGACGGCATTGGGGTCACTCATATGGAGAGGAGTGAACTTGACACGTTCATCAACTTTGTTGATTCTTTTCACCCCTCCATTAAGTTCACTCACACGATTTCCGAACTATCGGTTAATTTCCTGGACATTACTGTAACTCTCCAGAAGAACCGCCTCCTCACTTCGGCCTACTTCAAACCTACGGACAGTCACTCTTACCTACTCTATCCCTCGTCTCATCCCAAATCCTGTAAGGATTCTATTCCATTTTCACAACTCCTTCGCCTCCGTAGGCTGTGTCAATCTAATGAGGACTTTTTGGAAAAGGCGTTGGAAATGGTGGAGTTTTTTAGACAAAGGTCTTACCCTGAAGCTATACTTCAATCTGCACTTCAGCGAGTTAAAAACTTCACTCGTGCCGACGCTTTTGTATCACGCTCCAGTGATAGTAATGAAAGGAGCAAATTGGTGCTCACATACCATCCCCACAACATCAGAGCAAAGGAAATATTTGTGAAAAACCGCACCATCCTCCTCGCGGACCCTGAGACAAACAACATATTTTCCACCCCACCCCTCATTGTATTCAGGAGGGACAAAAATCTGCGAGACCTATTGGTTCGTAGCCGTCTGCTTATTCCGTCCTCCCATCTGGGCACTAAGCCATGTGGTCGTAATCGCTGCAAGACATGTCCCTTTGTTACCCAGACGGACCAGATTGTCTTCCCTAAGGGGACATTCAAGATTAGGAATGGCTATCTTTGTACTAGCCGCAATGTGGTCTACACCATTGTGTGTAAGCGCTGTCCTTTGAAGTACATTGGTGAAACGGGGAGGTTACTCTCTTGCCGTATCGCGGAACATGTACGTGCCATTAAACAAGACAAACAGTGTCCTGTCTCCCGACACTTCAATGGACGGGACCACATGGGCGTCGATGACATGTCTGTCACCGCCTTGGTTTCTTGTACAAACACACCCGGCCGGGTCAGTCTGGAGAATAGACTAATCCATGAATATGGGACTCTTACACCACATGGGATCAACGTTGTGTTCGCACTGACAAGCTGATTGATTGGCCACACCCACCCTTTCCTTTCCTATTTAAGCTCTTACTTTTCTCTCCTTGCTTTATCTCTACTGGACTACTTGGATTTCACCGCAGCTAAGTGTTTTTTTCTATTATTTCGTTTTATTCGTTTCATTTGTGTACTATTTGTCCGTTGAAGAAGGCTCTTTGCCGAAACGTTCGCTGTTGTGTTACGTCCTGTCAGGCCTACTAATACCCTGTTTTTATTTTATGCATTTACCAAATGCTTTTGAGAAGTCTAGTAATATTGTATCTATTTGATCATTTTTGTCTAAGCCTTTTGATAGTTCATCTATTAAACCTATTAATTGTGTTTCACATGATCTGTTTTTTCTAAAGCCGTGTTGATGTGGGCATAGGGCATTATATTTGTCAAGGTGGTTAACTATTCTACTATATATTATGTGTTCTAGTAATTTACAGGTGATACTAGTAAGTGATACAGGCCTGTAATTACCAGGGTCTGATTTATCCCCTTTCTTAAAGAGTGGAGTTACGTTAGCTAATTACCAATCCTGGGGCACTTTACCCTGGTTTAGAGAGGCTTGAAAGAGAACTACAAGGATTGGGGACAGTTCATTGCTTAGTTCTTTTAATAACCTTGCAGGCAAATCATCTGGGCCAGTAGCTTTGTTTATTTTTAAGTTTTTTAGGAGCGAATGAATACCTATCTCATCTAGTTATGTTACCTATTTCCTCAATTTTATTTAAATTTATTAAAACTTCCTTGTCGCCTGAGGCAGAAAAAGATGATGCAAAATATGTGTTAAGTATATTAGCTTTAGTTTCATTATCATTATAGGTTTTATTATTTGAGCCTTTTAGTGTGGCTATTCCTGAAGGTTCCATTTTTTTAGATTTGATAAAGGACCATAAGTTTTTATTATCTTTGGTAATTACATTGTTTATATATTCATTTTGGAGGTTTCGACTAAGTTTTTGTGTCAAGTGTTTAATCTTTAAGTATTTTTTGTGTATCCTATATGAATAGGTAGCTTTATATTTCTTAAATAAGTTATCTTTTTGTTTGAATAGTTTTTTCAATCTAGAATTGAACCAGCATTTGTTAATTTTATTTGATGTTAGTTTTGTTGGAACATTCTCATCCATTATAGTTTTTAGATTTGTTTTTATATCTTTCCAAATTTCTTCTACTGGGATATTTGTGTTAAATTTACTTAGGAAAGTTTGTTGGAAGTTAGCCGCTGAAATGTTATGTTAATTGAAGTGATATTTTAATTGAAATGTTATGTTAATTGAAATGTTATGTTAATTGAAATGTTATGTTAATTGAAGTGATATTTTAATTGAAGTGTTATGTTAATTGAAGTGGTATGTTCATGAATTAATTCAGAGCAGATGTTCATCAACATTTAACTCCGTTATTCTTTTCTAATTGGCTTGATGTTTTTAGTGACAATATTATATTCCTTTTTTTTTAGTTCAGACTTGACTTTAAGGTAATTAAACTTTAAAAACTGATGGATTGATTTAAACTTTCAGAACAGGGTATGAGGTGGGCTGACCACATGGGCGGGCTGACCAGCACTCACAAACAGGACATGAGCCAACAACAAAGCAGGGCTGACCAGGTGACCAGCACTAACAAACAGGATATGAGCCAACAACAAAGCAGGGCTGACCAGGTGACCAGCACTCACAAACAGGACATGAGCCAACAACAAAGCAGGGCTGACCAGGTGACCAGCACTAACAAACAGGATATGAGCCAACAACAAAGCAGGGCTGACCAGGTGACCAGCACTAACAAACAGGATATGAGCCAACAACAAAGCAGGGCTGACCAGGTGACCAGCACTAACAAACAGGATATGAGCCAACAACAAAGGCAGGCTGACCACAAGGGGGGGGGCTGACCAGCACTCACTCTGAAAGTTGATCTTGGTCCTGTCCAGGGGGGCTATCACAGTTTTAGCCAAGGCCCCAGCCATGGCTCCAGCAATGAGAGCTGTGAACACCTTGTGCTGGTCTGCTACCTGGGGGGAGAACAAAAGAAACATTGGGGTCTCAAACAACAAATATTTAAACTGTCTTTAAATATTAAGCAAACCTACGCCACATAACTGTCTTAAAATATTAAGTAAACCTATGCCACATAGCTGTCTTAAAATATTAAGTAAACCTACGCCACATAACCGTCTTAAAATATTAAGTAAACCTATGCCACATAGCTGACTTAAAATTTTAAGTAAACCTACGCCACGTAACAGTCCTAAAATATTAAGTAAACCTACGCTACATAACTGACTTAAAATATTAAGTAAACCTACGCCACATAACGGTCTTAAAATATTAAGTAAACCTATGCCACATAGCTGTCTTAAAATATTAAGTAAACCTACGCCACATAGCTGTCTTAAAATATTAAGTAAACCTATGCCACATAACTGTCTTAAAATATTAAGTAAACCTACGCCACATAACTGTCTTAAAATATTAAGTAAACCTATGCCCCATAACTGACTTAAAATTTTAAGTAAACCTACGCCACGTAACAGTCCTAAAATATTAAGTAAACCTACGCCACACAACTGACTTAAAATATTAAGTAAACCTACGCCACATAACTGACTTAAAATATTAAGTAAACCTACGCCACATAACTGTCTTAAAATATTAAGTAAACCGACGCCACATAGATGTCTCAAAATATTAAGTAAACCTATGCCACATAACTGTCTTAAAATATTAAGTAAAACTATGCCACGTAACAGTCCTAAAATATTAAGTAAACCTACGCCACATAACTGACTTAAAATATTAAGTAAACCTACGCCACATAACTGACTTAAAATATTTAGTAAACCTATGCCATATAACTGTCTTAAAATATTAAGTACACCTACGCCACATAACTGACTTAAAATTTGAGGCTATGTCAAATATAAACAATAATTGGAAAGTACAGTTTTATTGTTGTCAATTTTCTCATTAATTGGAAAGTACAATTTTATTTTTGTCAATTTTCTCATTAATTGGAAAGTACAATTTTATTGTTGTCAATTTTCTCATTAATTGGAAAGTACAATTTTATTGTTGTAAATTTTCTCATTAATTGGAAAATAAAGTTTTATTGTTGTTAACCTTCTCATTAATTTTGTGTTCCTCTTGATGGTAATGTTCTTTCTCCTCCACCCCATCTTTACCACTGTCTGATCCCAGTTTGTTTCGCATGATGGCCATGGGACGAAGGCGAACCTGCAAATCAGAAGTGGTACATGTGCAATGTTAGCAATAAATCTTTTGCAGTGAGTATAAAAAATGTTTAATAAATAAAGGGACAAAAAACATGACCCAAATGAAATGTAAAGAGATTAATTGATTAAACTAGTTAGAGAAATTAATATTCTATCATTTTTAAGATAACCATTTGTATGTTGTTTTTTTACCCATATAGCTTGGTTGGTTGTTATGAAAAATTTTATGTAGTAAAAGAGTACAACTGAAATAAAATAACTTTTTAAATATATTTTTCTTTTTTTTTAAAATCAGATATTTCTTTTCCATAGAAGAGTTCATTGGCAGATGATTTTCTCTGTGTAAAGATAAATAATTTTTCATTTTCTGAAAAAAAATCAATGTAATAATTTTTATTTTAAACAATTTTTAAATAATCAAACAATCAATCATAATTCCCTTCAGTGCATCTCAATGGATTCATTTCTTTTTTTTTAAATGTTCATATCTCTATGATAATATTTTATAAGTTTCCATCGTGGTACATTGATTGTGGTTATAAAATTTAAATGTTTTAAAAGATGGTGGTTTCAGAGAGAGAAAAAGTGAAGCTCTAAACTTTAATGCCTCTAAGTTAAGACAGGTTAGAGTGAGAGTGAACTACATTTACCTGGTTAGAGTGAACTACATTTACCAGGTTAGAGTGAACTACATTTACCAGGTTAGAGTGAACTACATTTACCTGGTTAGAGTGAACTACATTTACCAGGTTAGAGTGAACTACATTTACCAGGTTAGAGTGAACTACATTTACCAGGTTAGAGTGAACTACATTTACATGGTTAGAGTGAACTACATTTACCAGGTTAGAGTGAACTACATTTACCAGGTTAGAGTGAACTACATTTACCAGGTTAGAGTGAACTACATTTACATGGTTAGAGTGAACTACATTTACCAGGTTAGAGTGAACTACATTTACCAGGTTAGAGTGAACTACATTTACCAGGTTAGAGTGAACTACATTTACCTGGTTAGAGTGAACTACATTTACCAGGTTAGAGTGAACTACATTTACCTGGTTAGAGTGAACTACATTTACCAGGTTAGAGTGAACTACATTTACCAGGTTAGAGTGAACTACATTTACCAGGTTAGAGTGAACTACATTTACATGGTTAGAGTGAACTACATTTACCAGGTTAGAGTGAACTACATTTACCAGGTTAGAGTGAACTACATTTACCAGGTTAGAGTGAACTACATTTACCTGGTTAGAGTGAACTACATTTACCAGGTTAGAGTGAACTACATTTACCAGGTTAGAGTGAACTACATTTACATGGTTAGAGTGAACTACATTTACCAGGTTAGAGTGAACTACATTTACATGGTTAGAGTGAACTACATTTACATGGTTAGAGTGAACTACATTTACCTGGTTAGAGTGAACTACATTTACATGGTTAGAGTGAACTACATTTACCAGGTTAGAGTGAACTACATTTACCAGGTTAGAGTGAACTACATTTACATGGTTAGAGTGAACTACATTTACCTGGTTGGAGTGAACTACATTTACCAGGTTAGAGTGAACTACATTTACCAGGTTAGAGTGAACTACATTTACATGGTTAGAGTGAACTACATTTACATGGTTAGAGTGAACTACATTTACCAGGTTAGAGTGAACTACATTTACCTGGTTAGAGTGAACTACATTTACCAGGTTAGAGTGAACTACATTTACATGGTTAGAGTGAACTACATTTACCTGGTTAGTGTGAACTACATTTACCAGGTTAGAGTGAACTACATTTACATGGTTAGAGTGAACTACATTTACATGGTTAGAGTGAACTACATTTACCTGGTTGGAGTGAACTACATTTACCAGGTTAGAGTGAACTACATTTACATGGTTAGAGTGAACTACATTTACATGGTTAGAGTGAACTACATTTACATGGTTAGAGTGAACTACATTTACCAGGTTAGAGTGAACTACATTTACCTGGTTAGAGTGAACTACATTTACCTGGTTAGAGTGAACTACATTTACATGGTTAGAGTGAACTACATTTACCTGGTTAGAGTGAACTACATTTACATGGTTAGAGTGAACTACATTTACCAGGTTAGAGTGAACTACATTTACCAGGTTAGAGTGAACTACATTTACCTGGTTAGAGTGAACTACATTTACCAGGTTAGAGTGAACTACATTTACCTGGTTAGAGTGAACTACATTTACCTGGTTAGAGTGAACTACATTTACATGGTTAGAGTGAACTACATTTACCAGGTTAGAGTGAACTACATTTACCTGGTTAGAGTGAACTACATTTACCAGGTTAGAGTGAACTACATTTACCAGGTTAGAGTGAACTACATTTACCTGGTTAGAGTGAACTACATTTACCTGGTTAGAGTGAACTACATTTACCAGGTTAGAGTGAACTACATTTACCAGGTTAGAGTGAACTACATTTACCAGGTTAGAGTGAACTACATTTACCTGGTTAGAATGAACTACATTTACCAGGTTAGAGTGAACTACATTTACCTGGTTAGAGTGAACTACATTTACCAGGTTAGAGTGAACTACATTTACCTGGTTAGAGTGAACTACATTTACCAGGTTAGAGTGAACTACATTTACCTGGTTAGAGTGAACTACATTTACCAGGTTAGAGTGAACTACATTTACCTGGTTAGAGTGAACTACATTTACCTGGTTGGAGTGAACTACATTTACCTGGTTGGAGTGAACTACATTTACCAGGTTGGAGTGAACTACATTTACCTGGTTAGAGTGAACTACATTTACCTGGTTGGAGTGAACTACATTTACCAGGTTGGAGTGAACTACATTTACCTGGTTAGAGTGAACTACATTTACATGGTTAGAGTGAACTACATTTACCTGGTTGGAGTGAACTACATTTACCAGGTTAGAGTACACTACATTTACATGGTTAGAGTGAACTACATTTACCAGGTTAGAGTGAACTACATTTACATGGTTAGAGTGAACTACATTTACCTGGTTGGAGTGAACTACATTTACCTGGTTAGAGTGAACTACATTTACCTGGTTAGAGTGAACTACATTTACCAGGTTAGAGTGAACTACATTTACCAGGTTAGAGTGAACTACATTTACCAGGTTAGAGTGAACTACATTTACCTGGTTAGAGTGAACTACATTTACCAGGTTAGAGTGAACTACATTAACCAGGTTAGAGTGAACTACATTTACCAGGTTAGAGTCAAGTACATTTACCAGGTAAGAGTCAAGTACATTTACCTCTGAAGGGTTCACTGCCACTGGAGTCACAGAATCATTGCTGACAGACACCATGTTACACATTCATGACTGTTGTGCGTTGTCAGGTCCTGCACTTTGAATAAACTGGGAAACTGACTGGCAGCAAAGACCAGCACACAGCTGTGGGTTAAAATATTGTTTGTGAGACCAGCACACAGCTAGCTAAGGGATAAAATATTGTTTGTGAGACCAGCACACAGCTGTGGGTTAAAATATTGTTTGTGAGACCAGCACACAGCTAAGGGTTAAAATATTGTTTGTGAGACCAGCACACAGCTAAGGGTTAAAATAATGTTTGTGAGACCAGCACACAGCTAAGGGTTAAAATATTGTTTGTGAGACCAGCACACAGCTAAGGGTTAAAATATTGTTTGTGAGACCAGCACGCAGCTAAGGGTTAAAATATTTTTTGTGAGACCAGCACACAGCTAAGGGTTAAAATATTGTTTGTGAGACCAGCACACAGCTAAGGGTTAAAATATTGTTTGTGAGACCAGCACACAGCTAAGGGTTAAAATATTGTTTGTGAGACCAGCACACAGCTAAGGGTTAAAATATTTTTTGTGAGACCAGCACACAGCTAAGGGTTAAAATATTGTTTGTAGAGAATTTTCAATCAAGTTAGGGGACAATTGAATCTGTGCAATGTTTCTCAATTCTAAGATAATTTGAACTTTAACAAAAGGACTGTGATATATATTTATAGATAAATATAGATACTATAATACTTATTCAAAAAACTAACAGACTGGTGAATATTTTAATACATTTAAATATATATTATATTATATGTATATGCATTATAAGTTTTTTAGATTGCCATTGTTTGAATAAGTGTTATTTTCTTAATAGACTTCATAATAAAATTACTATAACATGATTAAATAAACTTGAGTTTACATGAAATGGTTGAAGATCAAACACTCATTTATAATTAGTTTGTATCTTATTAACATATCATTTGTAATTAGTTTGTATCTTATTAACATATCATTTGTAATTAGTTTGTATCTTATTAACATATCATTTATAATTAGTTTGTATCTTATTAACATATCATTTATAATTAGTTTGTATCTTATTAACATATCATTTGTAATTAGTTTGTATCTTATTAACATATCATTTGTAATTAGTTTGTATCTTATTAACATATCATTTGTAATTAGTTTGTATCTTATTAACATATCATTTGTAATTAGTTTGTATCTTATTAACATATCATTTGTAATTAGTTTGTATCTTATTAACATATCATCTGTAATTAGTTTGTATCTTATTAACATATCATTTGTAATTAGTTTGTATCTTATTAACATATCATTTATAATTATTTTGTATCTTATTAACATATCATCTGTAATTATTTTGTATCTTATTAACATATCATTTGTAATTAGTTTGTATCTTATTAACATATCATTTGTAATTAGTTTGTATCTTATTAACATATCATTTGTAATTAGTTTGTATCTTATTAACATATCATCTGTAATTAGTTTGTATCTTATTAACATATCATTTGTAATTATTTTGTATCTTATTAACATATCATTTGTAATTAGTTTGTATCTTATTAACATATCATTTGTAATTAGTTTGTATCTTATTAACATATCATTTGTAATTAGTTTGTATCTTAACATATCATCTGTAATTAGTTTGTATCTTATTAACATATCATTTGTAATTATTTTGTATCTTATTAACATATCATTTGTAATTAGTTTGTATCTTATTAACATATCATTTGTAATTAGTTTGTATCTTATTAACATATCATTTGTAATTAGTTTGTATCTTAACATATCATCTGTAATTAGTTTGTATCTTATTAACATATCATTTGTAATTATTTTGTATCTTATTAACATATCATTTGTAATTAGTTTGTATCTTATTAACATATCATTTGTAATTAGTTTGTATCTTATTAACATATCATCTGTAATTATTTTGTATCATATTAACATATCATCTGTAATTAGTTTGTATCTTATTAACATATCATTTGTAATTAGTTTGTATCTTATTAACATATCATTTGTAATTAGTTTGTATCTTATTAACATATCATTTGTAATTATTTTGTATCTTATTAACATATCATTTGTAATTAGTTTGTATCTTATTAACATATCATTTGTAATTAGTTTGTATCTTATTAACATATCATTTGTAATTAGTTTGTATCTTATTAACATATCATTTGTAATTATTTTGTATCTTATTAACATATCATTTGTAATTAGTTTGTATCTTATTAACATATCATTTGTAATTATTTTGTATCTTATTAACATATCATCTGTAATTATTTTGTATCTTATTAACATATCATCTGTAATTAGTTTGTATCTTATTAACATATCATTTGTAATTAGTTTGTATCTTATTAACATATCATTTGTAATTAGTTTGTATCTTATTAACATATCATTTGTAATTAGTTTGTATCTTATTAACATATCATCTGTAATTAGTTTGTATCTTATTAACATATCATTTGTAATTAGTTTGTATCTTATTAACATATCATTTGTAATTATTTTGTATCTTATTAACATATCATTTGTAATTAGTTTGTATCTTATTAACATATCATTTGTAATTATTTTGTATCTTATTAACATATCATCTGTAATTATTTTGTATCTTATTAACATATCATCTGTAATTAGTTTGTATCTTATTAACATATCATTTGTAATTAGTTTGTATCTTATTAACATATCATTTGTAATTAGTTTGTATCTTATTAACATATCATTTGTAATTAGTTTGTATCTTATTAACATATCATCTGTAATTAGTTTGTATCTTATTAACATATCATCTGTAATTAGTTTGTATCTTATTAACATATCATTTGTAATTAGTTTGTATCTTATTAACATATCATTTGTAATTAGTTTGTATCTTATTAACATATCATTTGTAATTAGTTTGTATCTTATTAACATATCATTTGTAATTAGTTTGTATCTTATTAACATATCATTTGTAATTAGTTTGTATCTTATTAACATATCATTTGTAATTAGTTTGTATCTTATTAACATATCATCTGTAATTAGTTTGTATCTTATTAACATATCATTTGTAATTAGTTTGTATCTTATTAACATATCATTTGTAATTAGTTTGTATCTTATTAACATATCATTTGTAATTAGTTTGTATCTTATTAACATATCATTTGTAATTAGTTTGTATCTTATTAACATATCATTTGTAATTAGTTTGTATCTTATTAACATATCATTTGTAATTAGTTTGTATCTTATTAACATATCATTTGTAATTAGTTTGTATCTTATTAACATATCATTTGTAATTAGTTTGTATCTTATTAACATATCATTTGTAATTAGTTTGTATCTTATTAACATATCATTTGTAATTAGTTTGTATCTTATTAACATATCATTTGTAATTAGTTTGTATCTTATTAACATATCATTTGTAATTAGTTTGTATCTTATTAACATATCATTTGTAATTAGTTTGTATCTTATTAACATATCATTTGTAATTAGTTTGTATCTTATTAACATATCATTTGTAATTAGTTTGTATCTTATTAACATATCATTTGTAATTAGTTTGTATCTTATTAACATATCATTTGTAATTAGTTTGTATCTTATTAACATATCATTTGTAATTAGTTTGTATCTTATTAACATATCATTTGTAATTAGTTTTGTATCTTATTAACATATCATTTGTAATTATTTTGTATCTTATTAACATATCATTTGTAATTATTTTGTATCTTATTAACATATCATTTGTAATTATTTTGTATCTTATTAACATATCATTTGTAATTAGTTTGTATCTTATTAACATATCATTTGTAATTATTTTGTATCTTATTAACATATCATTTGTAATTAGTTTGTATCTTATTAACATATCATTTGTAATTATTTTGTATCTTATTAACATATCATTTGTAATTAGTTTGTATCTTATTAACATATCATTTGTAATTATTTTGTATCTTATTAACATATCATTTGTAATTAGTTTGTATCTTATTAACATATCATTTGTAATTATTTTGTATCTTATTAACATATCATTTGTAATTAGTTTGTATCTTATTAACATATCATTTGTAATTATTTTGTATCTTATTAACATATCATTTGTAATTAGTTTGTATCTTATTAACATATCATTTGTAATTATTTTGTATCTTATTAACATATCATTTGTAATTAGTTTGTATCTTATTAACATATCATTTGTAATTAGTTTGTATCTTATTAACATATCATTTGTAATTATTTTGTATCTTATTAACATATCATTTGTAATTAGTTTGTATCTTATTAACATATCATTTGTAATTATTTTGTATCTTATTAACATATCATCTGTAATTATTTTGTATCTTATTAACATATCATTTGTAATTAGTTTGTATCTTATTAACATATCATTTGTAATTAGTTTGTATCTTATTAACATATCATTTGTAATTAGTTTGTATCTTATTAACATATCATTTGTAATTAGTTTGTATCTTATTAACATATCATTTGTAATTATTTTGTATCTTATTAACATATCATTTGTAATTATTTTGTATCTTATTAACATATCATCTGTAATTATTTTGTATCTTATTAACATATCATTTGTAATTAGTTTGTATCTTATTAACATATCATTTGTAATTAGTTTGTATCTTATTAACATATCATTTGTAATTAGTTTGTATCTTATTAACATATCATTTGTAATTAGTTTGTATCTTATTAACATATCATTTGTAATTAGTTTGTATCTTATTAACTTATCATTTGTAATTAGTTTGTATCTTATTAACATATCATTTGTAATTAGTTTGTATCTTATTAACATATCATTTGTAATTAGTTTGTATCTTATTAACATATCATTTGTAATTATTTTGTAACTTATTAACATATCATTTGTAATTATTTTGTATCTTATTAACATATCATTTGTAATTAGTTTGTATCTTATTAACATATCATTTGTAATTAGTTTGTATCTTATTAACATATCATTTGTAATTAGTTTGTATCTTATTAACATATCATTTGTAATTAGTTTGTATCTTATTAACATATCATTTGTAATTAGTTTGTATCTTATTAACATATCATTTGTAATTAGTTTGTATCTTATTAACATATCATTTGTAATTAGTTTGTATCTTATTAACATTTCCTCAGCTTAATGTTTACATCAGATATTTAAACTTAGGCATTCAAAACATTAATGAAACAAAAGATGTCAAGAATGCTACTTAACATCATGTAATGTTAAAAATCATATCTGAAAAAGACAAAACTGATCACTGAGCTATTTATCATGTGATTATTTTTTTTTAAATCTTCAAATCCAAATAAATGAATAAAATAAACTTGGATGCAGATATTTATATGCTGATTAATCTAAATGTGTATTAAATATTATAAATATGTGTACAAGTAATAATGTGACTTAGCAAATAAATATAACAACTTTGTGTTCAATCAACTGAAATGAAATTTCTTTTTTTTTCAAGTTTATTTTGTAAGCTGTCATTTATGTGGTTTGAAAAATCTCTGACAAAATAAATGATAATAAAAATAAGCCTACGCTATGTAAAAAGCCATTTATTATGGTATGTGTTCAAATTTATCAGAGGGACTATTGTTTTGTATTTTAAATAAGATATTATCAAATTTTACATCACTGTAAACCATTTCAGAACATCACTTTGCTATATCTTCCTAGTTTACCTTTCACTTCTGAAATGTACAATCTAAAGATAGATTCAAATACACATTTTCTACTTTGATCAACTTTGAACAGGTTCAGAGATAATTGTGGTAGAACTTTGGTCAGGATTTCAAGTCCAAAGGGCAAAGCTACCAAAACTGTATTAAATGCATTTAGTCTTTAGCACTGGCAAACCTTTTTTTTTGGTGGATATAAACTAGAATATAAACCTTGTGTTTTTCTTTTCTATTGACATAACAAAGTAGGTGGAGGGAGAGCCTCCCGGCTTCTTACCTTACACTTAAACAAAATAGTTTTGACAATATGGCTATAACAAAGTAGAATGAGAGAGGGGACTTCCCACATTCGTACCTTACACTTACACAAAAATAGTTTTAACAAGTTGGCTGTCATTTTCCAAAATACATTTCATCATAAAAACAATAATGTAAGATATTAATATTTGGAGCATAACCTTGACTCCCCCTTTCCTCATCCCACCCTCCCCCCCCCCGGGGCCACCTTATATTTCAGGAAAAAACTTCATACAATCTATTTCAATCTTTTCAAACAAGCCAAGGTTACCCTAAACTCTACTCTTAAAGGTAACACAAACAAACTCAGTAAAAAAATAATTGACTTAAGGAAACTACTTTTTAGACATGAACTCGCTATATAAATAGGTATGACAGTCTACACCTGGCAAACTTTAAGCACCCCCCCCCACCCTTTTCCAACCAAATCCCATTTGAGAGCTATGTTACTTTTTTTTTAAAAACAATTATCTTGAGGCACAATAACTAATGATGACTATATACTGAAATAAACAATGTCCAAAGAAAGCAAGATATTGATTTTATTCTGGCAATGTTGGAAAATATTATGACAGAAAATGTTATCTTCCTGTAACAAGGCATTTAATGACAAAATACAGACATAAATTAAGGCCTTTGTGTATTTTATAAGTTCCAGTTTGTTAAATTTTCAACAGGGCATGCAAGCACTCCTTACAAGAAAACAATATACATAGGCAATAGCAGTAAGTGAACGTGACCTATATGTCACCTATCTAAGCAGTGTGTACATGTAGAGCACATTACATACAGATCAAACTATTCAGCAAATTAACCCCAAACATCATGGGGTTAATAGCTGTGACCACAATTATTTCAGACTAGGCATTTTAACCTTTTTAAATGCAAATGATCTACTCCATCATTCTTTACTCCATCATTCTTTACGCCATCATTCTTTTGAAAATAAAAATATTCTTTTAAAACAAATTTCTTTAAGAATCAAATATCTAAAGTAGTGCTTTATCTTTTATAAGTTCAAAGGGAGCTTATTTACTCTCTTTATTCCAGTTCACCAAATCATTTCATCCAAAAACTATAAGAAGTCCCTAATTCAGCTTCCAGGCTGGTTGTTCTAAGATAAAAAAAAACATGTTCACATCAATCCACTACTTCACTCACTTCATTGGCTCCCTGTACAACCATATATTGACTAAAAACTGCCATAAGTTCTTTTACTTTATTTTACTAAACTTCAATCTGTCTATTCACACTCGCATCAGCTTCACTCATGTGTATTATTTCTGTTCATGCACTAAAATAATTGGTGAAAGATAATTCTCATTCGTTAAGCCATAATAAAAACAAGTTGATGAATGACTATTATATTGCTAAAAAAGTCCTCCGCTGACTTGAAGAGGAGATGGGCGCCACCAAGTTTACCAAGCCAAGAGAAAGTTCTAATGGAAAACATTAGAACCCCCTACAACCACGAGGTTATGGGACCAAAAAAAAAGAATTCTCATTCTGTGCTCTCACATCTGTAATATATTGACTAGTTATGAATTTGAAACTGCACTTACCCATTTTATTTTAATTACAATTGCTTGTTATATTTTTAACTAGAGGTGTTTGCCAGTAAGCTATTGTGAAGTGTGGCGAGACTGGGGGAGCGTGGTATAAAAGTTGATATTTAATCATAATAATAATTTATTCAAAGCCTGACAATGTGTATCAGCTAATGCTCATAAATGTGTATATGAGGGGATTTTAAATATGTTACTATTTATTAATAATCATGTCTTTTGTCTTTCAGAATGAGTAAATTTGTCTAAATAATAGATTTAATAATAGATTTAATAATAGATTTAATAATAGATTTAATAATAGATTTAATAATAGATTTAATAATAGATTTAATAATAGCTTTAATAATAGCTTTAATAATAGCTTTAATAATAGCTTTAATAATAGCTTTAATAATAGATTTAATAATAGCTTTAATAATAGCTTTAATAATAGCTTTAATAATAGCTTTAATAATAGCTTTAATAATAGCTTTAATAATAGATTTAATAATAGCTTTAAGCATTATGGGTGCCTATGACCCATACTGATGTGTAAATTATCAGTAATCAGTATAATTACTGTAATTCATTTTATGAAGAAAAATATATTATATATCCATATCCTGAGATTTTATTTCTAATCAACGTTTTAAAAAGTGCTCTAACTCTAGTTTAAGACTCAAGAAAGTTCAACATTGCAACCACTCAGACCAACAACATTTAATTATTCACACAGAGGCAGAGGTAACAGTAACAGTAACAGAATCAATAAAGAGGGAGTTTATTAATAGAAAAAGTTTCCACTTTTTAATTACTAAGTACTAAGTGATTAAATGTTGGTAACTTTTTCAATTAATTTACTAACTAATTTAGTTTTAGTAATTTACTTTTAATAAAAAATAATAATAATTAATAATAATAAAATTAAAATGAATATTCACTAATTACTAATTCATTATGTCTATACTGTCATACTCATTTTTCGTGCATTACCTTGAAAACTGCTTTAATGTGTGCACAAGTCCAAATTAGGGAACATGGTTGAAATAAAGAGCGATCATGTAGTCAAAATTTTTTTGCCAATGTCGAAAACTTACGTTCAAAGTTCACCTGTCACTAACTGAATACAATAACAAGGGGAGGGCAGCAGTCTCTTTCTCATCTTCCACAAATATAGACAGACCAAATTAACGGAGAAGTCAAAGTCACAAATGGAAACAACAATTTAAACGCACCAAAACATTTTTCAATGAGTCAACATGATGATAATATTAAAATTTAGTGAATTATAGTTTAATACTATAAAAAAAAATAAATACATTCAATACTAGTGGTAAACAGGATTTTAAAAAAAATTTTTATGGTCAACAACTGTAACTGTATGTAATTTTAATGTTGAACGTATTTACCGAAACAAACTGATAATCCAAGATGTAACCTAAACCTGTGGATATTTTAAAATAATATTAATAGTCTTCTTTTTTAGTCTTTAAATAATTTGGTTTAGCGAGTCATGAAGGGGGAAGGGCGGTGAAGGCATCATTGTCAATTGATCCTATATTTTGCCCTTGCATCAGAGGCATAGTTCATATAGAATATAATAATAATAGGCATAGGCATAGGCTTGATTTATTATTAATAATAATAAATATAATTTAAAAAATTAACGTTTGGTTCTACAGATAGACTTAAAAATTAAACCATCAAGACAATATTTTATGAAATGTCTAGTTTTTTTAAAAATAGCATACTTTCAAAAAATTATTTATTTACTTATTTCTTTTTTAAAAAATTCAACTAATTACCGCAACGTAAAGAAAAATCGGTTTGATTACGGAATGTATACGCTCTTTGTCTGATGTCGCCTTCAAATAATTACTTCTTTTTAAAAAAAATAATTTTAAAAATTGAAGATTGGCTTTAGAAAAAAATAGGTTAGAATTATTCCCTCCCCCCCAATATGTTAACACTATAAAGTAAAGATATTTTTTTAAATTAGAAAGTAATAATAAGGATATTATACATTTTTATGTTCGAAATAAAATAAAAGCTTCTGCTTCATTTCTTGAATAAATTGAATTTTCCCGTTTTCACTCAGAGCACAATCTTTTATATATAGACTAAATGTTTTCAGCCATACCATAGTCAATAGCGAAAAAGCTATAGATGAGAAAATCTTGGTGTATTTGTTATTGATAGTAATTAATTTTTCATTAACATAATTTTAGATAAGCTATTTTAACACCTTGCATTGCTTAAGATAGTTGTAGGCAATGTTTAAAATAATAATATTTTTAGGTAGGGTAACTTCGAGCCTCAATATCCTAATAAACTTGAATAAATCAACTGGTCTTGAATTCATTATTTTATTTTTTAAACTTTTTTTTTACACGTGGGGTTAAAATATTTCTTGCTTGACAATGTTATGTGAGATATTTTCAATACTCTGATTTGAAGGCAACATTTCGAAGTCAAGTAGATTTGCTGTTGTAAGAAAATTATATCTGTTTTCTAAATTCTATATAACTGCCAAAAATTCACACGAATTTCTACAGTAATCTCATCTTTTGAAGAATAAAACTTTCTTCTGAACTTTTTTCTACATAGCATGGATACATATCCGTTTCGATCACAAAAAATCTGTTCTATCGTTCTATGATTGGAAGGTTAGATTAAAAAGATGAGGTCACCACATAAAATTTTATCAAATGTCAAAGCAACCTTAAGTTTTCCATTATTTTCTCTGTGAGTAGCCTCTTTTCAGCATTTTTGTATCACTCTAAAGATTTTTTAATAATTTCGGGCATCTTTGACATAAATTAGAAAATAAAATGATTTCATGACTAGCGAAGTTCCTGCGTCTGTTCGTGTATTGAGCTTTTTGTCTGCCTCGATCAGTTCTTCTATAGCTTACAAAATAACCTCAACATGGCTCCATGGTAAATTCACTATTTTGAATCCTAAAGAATGTATAGTGAATAAAATGTGGGTAAGATTGCAATCAGGCTTATAGATGAGTAGATGGATAACATGCAAACAAGATATGTATGAACCTGACAAGACAACACAAAACAACAAACCTTTCGGCAAAAAGCCTACCTCAACGAACAAATAAACAAAAACAAATAAAACTAATAAAATGAAAAGAAAACTTAGCTGCTGTTTAATCCAAAGACAAAAAGAGCAATCTTAGTCATTTGCGGTACTATAAATGCATTTCTTCTTTTATGTACTAAATACCATTATTACATTGCAATAAGTGGTATTTAACTTTCTGAATATTTTTTGCTCTTTTATCTTTTTGTATGGTGTATAAATTTTATTGACATCTATATTATACAGAAGAGGAATGTTATTGTATTTTAATTATTTTGTATATTCCAATGAGCAAAATTGATTATTGTTAGGTGTTGAAATTTAATAATTGACATTGTGTTTCAAGTCTGTGAAATAAAGTATAATGCTAGAAAGGGCGAAATGATTAATGACGTAATAAATAGATATAAGTTGATGGGTGGTAGTAGATCTATGAAGGAAGCTTTTTACATTTTTATGAGTTTTTAAAACAATCATATTCAGACATCAGTTGTTAGGTTGGCTTATCCTTTTTTTAAAAAAAAAGAAGGAAAAAAAAGGGGGGGGGGTGCAGCGGAAGCCTCAAACTTCTCTCATCGATCTCCACGCCGCCAGTCCATTTTCTGGACTTAGTGTTTATTTTACTTAATTTTTTTCTCTTTCTTTATGATACACAAAGTAGACAGTATTAGAGACAACGACAAAACAGTTAGTAGAATGGACAAGCATGGTGATGTGAGTAATATGCCCCGTGGAGTGAAATATGGGAATGAGAGGGACGATACGTTATATGGTGTGAAACAAAGTGTGGAAAAAAGATGATGTATGATGACTGTTCCCCCAGTAGACTTTTCCGTGTCTGTTTCCTTATATTTGTTATTATAATTAATTTTAGTTTTATATTAGGTCTATTAGGTTTTTAATTGTTGCTCTATATATAGTGTCTATTAAGGATTCCGTATATTTGTGTCTACTGAAAGTTACATTAGTTCTGCACTGCCAAACGTGCTGTCTATATTCTGCCTGCAGTTATCTTATTTTATCTTATCTGTTTACAGACGCTCCTTCTATACAGAAGATTATTGCGTCCTACGCTTATCTATGGTTTGTGTTTAGTCCTGCATTTTTATTAGAGATTTAAATGTTGATAAAGTGTTGGTTTTCCTGGATTCTTCAGGCAACCCATTCCACGCCCGAATTCCGGACGGGAAGAAAGAAAACTTGTATGTGTTTGTTCTTGCATACGGAATAAGAAAGGTGTTTTTATCCTTATGTTGCAGTTGTAGGCTGATGACATGTTGAGTTGTGTTATGGGATTTAGGAATAGTGTTTAAAGTTATTGCATTGCTCTATCTATATTTACTGGGTAGCTTGTTCCGATAACTTGTTCCAGCTTTTAAAAGTAGTGTTAATACTTAATGTGAATTTAGTTTTTTGAATTTCTTTGCATTCCATGAGCAGATGTCTCTCGGACTCTATCACATGGCCGTCTTAACTCATAGGCCCGTTGGGCATTTGCCCGGGGGCCCACGAGCATAGGGGCCCCATGGGAATGTTTATTTATATATATTATGTATATTTATTTTTTATTCCTGCGGTGGGGGGGTCACTCTTTCTTTGCCAGGGGGCCCAACACTATTTATTTGCCCGGGGGCCCAAACTTGTGTAAAGACGGCTCTGCTCTATCAGTAAATATTTACAGAGTGGACATCTTGGCCTTTGGAGTGTTTATTGTTCAGGTCTTTCTGATGTTGGTGTCATGCTATGTATTAATCGGAAAGTTATTTCCCTAGCTCTAGGTTCTATTTCTTTAATATGTAAGTTTTTAAAAAGTTTCCTCTAATTCTATTTTGTTGAAATGTCGCAACCACTTGATTCTCTCGAGATGCTGGTCTTCTGTCGATCTCTCAGGTGGTTGTAGTTTTCCTTGTTCGATTTATTGATTAAACTCTCGTTACTTCTTTATAGCCAGTAAGCTTGTTTAATAAAAGGAGAGAAGTCTCGTCCCCCAGTAGTGCGGCGTTTTATTATCAAGAGATGTCAGCATTGTCAGTTGACTCCTATGTAGTAATGTGTTAGTGAATGTTCCTTAATTGCCTATCCTAAATGTTTGATTCTCAAGGTTTTTATTATTGTTATATCCTGTAGGTTTGTTCCTCCGTCTAATTTACTCTGAATAAATGTTATTTCTTGTTTTTCCCTTTTGTGTTTCAAAAATGTATTTCCTAATGATTAGGTTAATTTTTCAGGAGGAATGTCAAAAATGTTCGTTACGTAAATTAATTCAGGTATGATTAAGGTGTTTATTAGTGTGCTCCTTCCGAATATTGTCTTTGCTGTGCATTGATATCGTGTGATTGTTGATGTATCATGTTATTACATATGTGTAGTATTTTAGTAAATGTGTGTTAATTTTTGTCTAAAAAGAGATTTTGAGCTGATCTACGATTGGACATCTGCGGCAGAAAACGGGGAGTGGGGGAAAGGGCTGTCTCTATAGATGGGTTTGTATTAGTACAAGGCAGTGATGTATTATAATTGTACATTGGTATTGCTGTAAATTGAGTAAAAAACCAAGTTTGCCATTTATTTATTTCTTTTGAGTTGTCTACCTTTATCTCTCCTCTTTTTCTTGTCTCCCTTTATTTTTTCCCTCTTCATTCCGTCTTTTTTTTTACTGGGAAACTCCTTTTTTAGTTTCAACCGCAAAAATTTGATATTTTGAGTTGCATCATTTAAGAATGATGGAATGTGTTTTAAATTAGGTTTCCTGTTTGACTACCTCACTTTTATTTATAGTCAAATTGAGTGCAATATAAAGCCTTGTTTTTACAATTTACTGACATGGCATAAGTTCTTGATAAGAAATTTCACAATCATATCTGTAAGTGTCGCCAAGTTAATTAAAATAATATCACATACCCAAGTGTCATCAAGTTAATTAAAATATTAAAGTATGTATGAGAGCACCAGTCCTGATCCATGGATATCAAGGATAGAGTCGAAGTCATTGATGCACCCCAGCAACCAATCCACTTTTAGTTAGCTGCTTGTTTCACATAAACCGCCCCCTCCCCACCATTCAAGATGTTTAAATAAGAACCATATTTGAATGACTGACACAAAAAACGTCCATGCTTTAATGATATTCTGATCCAGGTTAATTATTTTAGTTATCTTAATTTGTAATATTTGTATATTTAAATTATTCTCTACTTTCAGCTTGTTGTAATAAATAAGCTTATCATTCAAACAGACATAGATACTAAAGTTCTAGCTGACAAGACTTGACTAGTTTACCTCCCAATCATTTATTTTGTGCTGTCAGTTATTATCGTTCAGTTAAGATTTAGCATGTTGAGTGAGACGTGTTTAGGATATGGGTTAAAATATTTTTAAATTTAAATAAAACTTTTTACAAAATCATGGAACAATATTCTTAATTGTTGGCGAATTCAATAAACAAATATACATTCTTTGGTGTTTAAACAATTTTCCCAAAAAAATTCAGCTAATTAAAATCAATTGATGGAAATACTAGAGAGATACTTGAGAAAAATATATCTTGTTGATAAACTTATTTTTTTAAATTAAAAAAATTATATAAATATAAACTACATTTTTGAAATATGTAAGATACTATTTAAATACTCTGTAGCACATCATTTGCCTTACTTAAAGTGTTGCCACAAACTTGAATACCAAAAAGTAACAAAAAAAACCCCACCTGCTATCAAAGTAAGTAAGATTATTTATTAAAGGAACTATGCCATATTTACATATAACAATACTAAAGAATAACAGTCAAACTTGCATGGCACTAAACTTTTTTTCTTTACTAATATGAAAGTGAAATGAACATTTACATTATAAATCTTAACATACAAGTCCTATGATAATTTTCTGCAGTTTCATTACAAGGTGCATACAATTAATACACAAAAAGTATAATATATTAAAATTGTTCAGTTGTATAGAATAATTTTAAAGTTGACCTGGTTCAAAGGTTATATTGTAAATGTTTCATTTTGTTTTTCCCTAAATATGTTTCATGTGTATAAGCACAAATGTCCATGGGATTATAATGTATAACTATATATAGTAAAAAATGGCTTTAGTTTCTTGGTATACAGATGGATCCATCTCTTTCACTTCAATGTGCGACTTCAGGCTTGAATGATTTTTTTTACCTGTGTAAGAATATTTGTAAAAGAAATATTGAACACAATCTTTATACATATTTTTTTTCTTTTACATTGAAAAAAAAATCAAAATTTTTGGGGCCATCCATATATTACGTACGAACAAAATTTGTATTTTTGTACCCCCCCGGTTGCATCCCGTACATTTTCTGGGACCCCTCAATGCGTACGTACAAATTCGCTCACCCCCCCCCCATTTAAAAAAAAATAATTTTTTATTTAAAAATAAATTTTAAGCCAGAGTCAGAAGATATTGGTTTTACTCTTTTAAGCCGTCCATAATTTAGGTGGGGGGGGGAGGGGGTGTCAAAGCTTTGCGGCCGTCCATTAATGACGTCCCGTGATTATGGACGATTTTCATCCCCTCCCCCCATGCCACGCGTCGTCACTAAAAGTTAGACCCCCCCCCCTCTTTTCCAATATTATGTCACAAAAATGCCCCCCCCCCATTTTTTTTAAATTTGAAAATTAGCATGTTTTAAATCAAGTTTTTGTATGTATTTAGTGTAATGCTGCACTGAAATATCGTAACACGTGCGAAGCCCATGTAAAACGTCATTAAATAAATTGTAAACCAACAAATATGTAAGTACAACTTTTATTTTAGGTTACGCGTACGCGTTTTGATGTGACGTGACATTTCTTAAACTACCCCTCCCCTTTGTCACAAATGGTCAACCCCTAACCCCCTCTAGGCGTGTTGTCATTTACGTCACGCGATTTTGGCAGATTTTTCACCCCCCTCCCCACAAAAAACTTAGACCACCCCCTTCAATATGACGTCACAAATGTTTGTGCCCCCCCTATAAAAGCTGTATTTTGTATTTGAAAAAGAGCATGTTTAAAATCACTTTTTTGTCATTTAAGTATTTATTTAGTGTATGCCTGCATTCTAATATCGTAGCACGTGTGAAGTCATGTAAAACACCATATATGTAAGTGGAACTTATATTTAAAGTTACGCGTTTTGATGTGACGTCACATTTCTCTAACAACCCTCTCCCCCATGTCACACATAGCCACAAATATGTAGACACGCCCCCTTTCCCAGAGGTACGTGAAATAGCCATCCCGTTGTGTGTTTATAACGGCTAAGGCACTGGTGGGCGAAAGAGAAACTTCATCTCATTTCAAGAAATGGAAATATAAATCCGACGGATATATTTTAATAATGTGTAAACGTTTGGTCTGCATCAAATGTTAATTACTTCCAAGTAATTAAAATTTCAAAATTTCGCTTGCAATAAATTATAAAACATTATTGCATATCAGTCTTGACTCAGTCGGTCTCAAATGCGGTTTGCAGCCAGAGCCGTTTACGTTACTATGCTTAGTATTATGCGAATTAAATTTGTTGTGCATACGTACACATTCAGTCGAGACCCCCCCCCATCCCCTGTATGCATGCATACGCAAAATGCCATACATTTAAGACCCCCCTCCCTGCAAACGTAATATATGGATGGCCCCTAACAGTCAAAAACTTCACATGTTATATTCATAACATTTAGTATCAGGCCTCAATGAATTTTTTTTAAATTTAAAAAATACACACCCAAAATAAAGTTTTTGTGCCTTATCTCTGCATAGTTGTGTTTTTCATACAAAAATGCAATCTAATAAAAAATGATATTTGCTAATCAACATATATTTTTCTTCAATATTCAGCCCTTCTTGTACCTTCTGGAAGGAGTTTGGAAGGTACAAAATTTGGTCATTGGCAGGTTTTGAAAAATATCCAATGTCTTTTTACTCTTGATCCTTTTTATATCTTACATACACATATTATTACATGCTCTAAAAATTTGTTAGGTATTGAAAAATATTCACTTTCATTTAATCATTTTATATCATACTTACACATTATTACATGCTCTCCGACATATTTGACAGGCTTCTCCTACTTGGCAGACTGGATAAGTAAATGGCGTCGCATAAGTATGAAGGGAGCTGTCAAACCACTGCTGAAGAACAGTATGAAGTACAAAGTCAGCTTGGTCTTGTTGTGGACATCAAAAGGTAGATTCTGAAAACAGAAACCCATATTTTTAGATGCATTTTTAAAAAGAAAATAATCTTTTACAATGTCAAAATAAATTATTCAAAGGATTAGAAAATGATGCTAAATGTAACAAAGAATGAGGTATCTCCACTTATTTCAAAATATTTTTCATGCATATTTGCTGTTATTGTCAAAAAAATTTTTTTTAAGTTGAAGAGTTCAGAAAATGTCCAGTAGTCCTATTTATTTAATAAACTACAATGATGGGGTACTTCAGAGAGACAAAGGAAACTACATTTTTTGTATTGTAAATTAAAATCTGTTGAGAAGACCTGAGTTCTTACTTTTCTAATGAGGGTGTCAATCATTAAATAATCATGTGTTTTTGGGGAAATAACTTTGTTCCTTTTCTGGACAAGCGAGCAAAACTGTGGCACGCAAACAGCGGGTTAGGTCACAAAATGGTGAGACAAGATACAATGAACTAAGCAATCTTTAATTTTAAAATCTCATGACTTAAAAACGAAACATTTTGGTGCTAAAATCCAATTAAAAAATAGCTCTGTTCAAAAATGCTTTCGGTTATGTTATTATTTATGGTGCATTATGGAAAAATATTATGAGATAAGACAAAAGGGGTATGAAGTGTGCCCAAGGAGTATGGAGGGCATCCTTATAGTGCATCCTTATACACACAGCAGTCATGTTAGTGTACATACACACAGCAGTCATGTTAGTGTACATACACACAGCAGTCATGTTAGTGTACATACACACAGCAGTCATGTTAGTGTATATACACACAGCAGACATGTTAGTGTACATACACACAGCAGTCATGTTAGTGTACATACACACAGCAGTCATGTTAGTGTACATACACACAGCAGTCATGTTAGTGTACAATAATGTATGGAGTGCATCCTTATACACACAGCAGTCATGTTAGTGCACAATAATGTATGGAGTGCATCCTTATACACACAGCAGTCATGTTAGTGCACAATAATGTATCCTACTTTTTTTTACCGCCATTTTGGGCTCTATATTATTATTAATAATAAACAAAAGGAATCTACATTTGATTTTTTATAATTTATATGTTTGAATGTGCTGAATCCAACAGGGCATGTAATAATGACATAATATGATCCAGGTCTAAGTCTGAGCTCAGAAATTATAAATTCCTTAACTCATTCGCTACTAAGCACAAAAACCAAAACACCCCCTGAAGTGCTAAGCAAAGGGAGATCACTCTCAAAATCTTGCACCCCCATGTTAATTAAAAATATTTTTAAACACCCAAATGAAAATTTAAAATAACAAAGCACACACCAAAAAAAAACCCCCAGAAAATTGGATGAGCTTTTAAAAAATGTATAGGTTGATGCACTTTAATTCACAAATATATTTTACATAAATTTGGAAAAGTGTTTTTTGAAAATTTACATCACTGTTTTTGGACATCGACCTCCTTTGTTTGTCACTTTTTATTGTTTTGTTTTATTGTCTCATGAAAATTTGAGAAACATCTTAGCCACTGACCAATACAATTTTTTAATTGGTTACTTGAGTCTAAAGATGATGTCGATGTAGAGGAATTTATATATGTCCTCATTAGTAACCTTCCACTGGGTGTCTTTCTTACCCTTGGCTGTTTGCTGCGGTTCAGCGTATGTCTGAATCTGTTTGTTTGAGGAACTAAAAACTCTATCATGGCAGAGTTCATGAAAAGCTTGAAGTAGACTGCGAGACTGCTGTCATTAGGGAGAAAATGATTTCCCCTATAATTTCATTAAATTTTATAGCTTGTCCATAACACTGGTCAAATTGTCTGACCAAGATTAAGATTCAGTGACAGTGTCTCCATCACTCTTGACTCTTGTTAGCATCACTCTAATCAGTTATTTATTATCAATATAATTATCACTAATTTCAACATCTGATTCCTCATTGTTTGAATTATTAACTGCTGCATAATTAGACGCTGAAGCAGCAATTTAAGAGTGAAGAAAATGAAAGGCCATTGTGTAAGAATATTCAGAAAACACACGTTCAAATTTCACCAAATAAAGTTCAAATTCAAAGCCACACAGCTTTTGAACAGTAAATGACATAAACATCCGTTTTTTTAAAACGAAATAAGCGATCTTTCTACTTTTTAAAAAGCCGAGAGCTATCAGCACGGTAACAATGCTTCTTGCGAGGTTGCAGGATGTATGCGCGTTACTAGGCGTCATGTCACATTCGGGCGCATTAATAGCGAGGGGGTATGTTGCATTCGGTCGCAATAGTAGCGAATGAGTTAAGATTTAGAGGGCTACTATTTTCAACACACATAAAATAGGTACTTGTATAAATCATTTTTCACTTAGTGAAAAATCTTTGCGGAGTTATATGCCCCTTGTTCAACTTTTTGTCCACTTTAAAATGTAAACAATGTGTATGTGTGTCAGAATAATTGCATTTTTCTGTGTAATTTCTTGATTAAAATGGATGTGGGATATATCATTGTAAAGATAATTGGATGCTGATTATTACTTACTATGTTCTGCAATTTTTTTGTGCTGAATTTTCTTAGTAAAATGTAATTAGATGAGTTACAGTATGATAACTATATAAAATAATATAAATATCTCTTCCGTTCGCCACCACTCGCGATTTTAATGATAACCACTGTAATCAGCATCCAAATATTTATAAGAATTGACAAAGTCCCATCCCCCCAACCTCTCCCAAAATGTTTTTTAAAATCCCTTACATTAACTTCACCGCCGTCTCATTCGTCGTCGACCGTCTTCGTCCTGTCCTCACGCGACGCCCGTCCGCGTAAAAACAAAAATCGAAAATGACCCACTTCCAGTGAAGCCATCGAGCTGAAATTTGGCACACGGACCCGTCTCACCTAACAATGCATCGTATCAAAATTTCAGATCGATCGAACGTACCGTAATTAAATTAATGCATTTTTAGTTTATCTATACTATATAAATCACTATTTAGAAAAACAAAAGTCGTCGTCTGCTAGAGTTTTGACCTAGTTTTAAACCCAAGGGAGATAATTTCGGTTTCAAGCTGTAAATGTTTGTAGTGTTTGAACATAATCAATAGTTTAAGTTATGTCTCATATATAAGGGATTTATAGTCAAAAACTTTGTTTTTACGGGGTTGTTTATTTATTTTGAAAAAATCACCACATGGTTTTTTCCTATTTTTCAAGATGGCCGAAACCTCCTTCTATGTACCTCAGCCAATTATCTTCAAATTTGATCTAATCTAAAGGCTAAACAATATTAATAACACACTATTTTAAGTTACTTAACATATAAAAGACTAACTAACAAGCAATATTAATAGATATTTCATTTGCATTTGTAAATCTGACTTTGTTTTTCTGAGATATAAAAAAATGTAAGGTTTTGGGGATACTTGACTACATCAACTAGTTTTAAATAAGTATTATCGTCAATTATTGTTCTCCTTTTCAACACGAACAGTTTGATATGCTTGACTTAATAGTTTGGATAATTATTTTTAAGTTGCGTTAAATTTAAAATATGCCATATGCAAATTTGACGGCCATTTTGAATATTAATGAGCCAATCTTGCGTACATCAGAATTAATTTTAGGACGCTTGTTTGGGAAAGGACATGGCGAATGCGGAAATATATGGTTTGTTATGGTTATCTTCAGTCATTTCTGAAATAACTTTAATAACAGCTGTCTCAGTCTCACTGCTCAGTTTTAACTTTCAAAGTGGGTGGATACCGCGCAATGCGGGGCATACACTGTAAAGCTTGGTTGTCGCGTCCTACGCGGCATACACTGTGTCCTACACAGAGAAAGTAGAAACCGCGTAAATGTGTGTGTGACATCACATTTTGCTCTTTCATCCGGGTCCGTTTCATGTGACTACTTTATAAGATTTTTTAAAATTCATACGGTACATGAGCTTCTGTGGTCTCACGGTTAGGACATTAGATTCTTGAGATCTAGGTGTCAGGTGGAGGTTCGAGTTTCGTTTGAGTCTTTTTTTTTAAAGTTTGTAGTTTCAGTTTTAGGGTCTGGGTTAGGTTTAGTTGTCTATTTTTTAAATTAAAATAGAAAAAGAGTTTCGTTTGAGTTTTTTTTTAAGGTTGTAGTTTCAGTTTTAGGGTCTGGGTTAGGTTTAGTTGTCTATTTTTTAAATTAAAATAGAAAAAACAACAAATATAATATAGCAACCAAAAATATGATTTATCGAGCGCACTGTTCTCTTTGCTTTTACCAAGTTAATTTTAAAATCATAAATCTTTTTAAAAATAAATTTTAAGCTATTAAGGTGGACTGGGTATACCAAAATAAACAGTGTAGGCTGAGTAATGCGCGCCATCCACTCTCCACAATCTAGACTGCGTAATGCGTGTCATCCACCCAACTGAGTTTAGACTGCGCGCTACGTGGTGTCTACCATCGGCCTTTCACTTTAGTCGCTTTTATATTTTCTTATATGTTTCAATTAGCAGAGATATCCCAAAATAATTCACTAAAAAAAGCATAACTTTCTTTAGAAATAATCTAAAACCATTAATTTGGTATCAATAAATTGCATTTTTCAGGCCCTTTCCAACCACCTAGGTCTTAAAGCTATAGCTTCATTTTGAAAATATTGTCCAAGTACCTACATAAAATGATGGGAAAATGAGCTGCTAAGTACCTAACCAATAACAGTAAAAAATTTACTAATAATTTTTAATAATAAAATATAGGCCTATATTATACTATATTCTATATAAATTATAAATAAATTACCAGCATTTGTTTGCCTTTTTTTAATAATTAAGAATGTGTCCTCAGAGAATAAAACCCTCATTACAGCATGCAATTCATTTTCATTGTTATAGTGAAGGTATATAGTATATAAGTATAAGGCGTTGTAAGTTCATATTAATTTTTAGATGTTGACACGGTCACTGTTGACAGTTGATTTGTCATACTTGACTTGGACTTGTGACCTCTACTTTAGTTTTAAACGAAGCAAATAAAAATGTTCTAAGAGGAAAATAGGGGGGAAAGATGAATTTATTTATGAACATCCAATTTACTTACAGATCCCGGGATACCCTCCTGTTGCCAACCTTGACTCCTCATGACAGAGGAGGTTGTAAATCGTCTTACAAGAGCACGGGATGCTTGACCGAACACCATTTTGGATCTTATGAAGGAGACAGGAGAGTTTGTGATTTTCTCAGATACTTTGTGCTTCTCGGTTACTCTATTGCCAGATTTTTAAACTGCATTTTACCAAGAGACAGTCAAAAGAAATTAATATTTTTAAATGAACAAATTCTAACAATAATTTAATTGTACATTAAAAAAAATACTGAAATAACTTTTTAAAGATTAATTTGAAATACATAACAGACAAAACAGACTAAAAAGTATAGGCTAATTCAGGACAATTGGCTTTTAATTTATAAGTAAGATAAGTTAAAATTAAAGAAACTTGGACTTAGACTAAAATTAAGAAACTTCAAAAGCGTAGATCTATAGCCAAGCAAAATAGTTTTTTTTTAAAGTTTAAATAGAACGGGAATAAATTAACACGCATTTATTGATTTGTTTATTTATTCGTTGAGGTAATGTGGATAATTTGTGAAAGGTCCATAACGTCTGTTAAAATGTTTATTTGTTTTGTAGGTTACTGCTTCTTCTAATTTTGAAAATAAGGCAAAGTAAAATAAAATTACAAATTGTATCGTGAAGACATGGCACAATATTCTTTTTTTCAAACCTATTATTATATTATAATATCGACCATAATATCTATTTATTAGAAATGTTATATTGAATATTGTATGTGAATGTGCATGCCCTCTGTAACCAATTCAAGGTATAGCCTATTCGTTTTTCCCCCATTTTGCTCTTACTTGTTGACTTGCACAACTTCACTTCAATTTATGAATTTTTGTAGCCTAGTGCCTAGTGCCTAGTGATATCTGATAGTGATAGTGAGTTGAGCCTACTGATAGTAGTGATAGTCATTGCAGATGATGATTGCTACAACTACTGACTACAATAACTACAACTTACAACTATGCCTATACTTAACTATACTAATACTAATAATACTAACTATACTATAATAAATAACTACAATTTACAAATCAAGTAATCAAGTGATGCAGTAAGTAAGTGAAGTCTACTCTTTAAGAAGTGTCTAATGTCTGTTTGACGTATTATTGAAAAATGAAAATTAGCCAAATTACTAATAATAATATTTAAAAATTGAAGCACTGAAATTGAAGTTAAAGTAGAACTAGAAGTACTAGTTACTAACTAAAGAAACTATAGTCAAATTAAACAACCCCGTAAAGCCGTAAAAACAAAGTTTTTGACCATAAATCCCTTATACTTATACTTATACTTATTGCCTTATAAAATATATGAGACATAACTAAAAGTATTGATTATGTTCAAACGCGACAATTACAGACTGAAACCGAATGATCTCCCCTTGATGTAAAAGCGGGGTAGGTGTGGTATTCGATGGCTGGTATGAATTCAAGCAAGGGACACGTGATTGCTAACAACAACAGACGCTGAGTTATATAGAGATAAACTTAAAAAGCATTAATTTAATTACGGTACATTCCATCGATCTGACATTTTGATATGATGCATTGTTAGGTGACACGAGTCTATTTGCAAAATTTCAGCTCGATAGCATCACGGGAAATGTGTCATTTTTGTTTCTGACTTTTGTTTTTCCACCTGCCCCAGAACGACAGACAGAGATGACGACAAGATTTCAAAGTTAATATAAGGGATTTAAAAATAATATCCTGCATAGTCCGCATAGTATAGGTCATAGGTTACCAAACTACACTAGCTTAAAAAACTGCACCTGGCACTAAATATTTACTATTGTCATTGACTTTGACATGTAATCTGCAACATCAGGCCTGGCTTAACCTGCAAATGTCATATTATCATACTATATCTTAATTTTACACTATACATTAAATTTCATTATACAACAAATCCATATTGACCTGTCTTATCTATACAGACACCCCTTTTATGCAGAAGATTATTGCCTCCACAGACCATGTCGGTCTGTTGGAAAGTGACGCAGCGTTCACAGGCCACGGCTATGAGGGTTCCACATATTACCCAGCAGCCTTTGTTTCCCTAACAACGAATCCGTGACAATCGGTATGCCAGCCGAGTGTGCATGTCACTCGACAACCGTGACCTTATCCAAGAACAAACTCATACTCATAAACATACAAAATCTCCTTCTTCTGTCTATAATTTTATGTGCGGTTATCGGAATTTGAATTCACCAGGAAACCAACACACTACTATTAACTTTAATAACATTTTAACATTTAAAACTAATGCAAAACTAGACATAAACCATGGATAAGGTAGTAAGCAATAATCTTCTCTAAACAAGGAGTATCTGATATATATAGACGCTACACTTTTTAAGGATAAACACAATAACAGTTTTTCCAACACATTTTATTTTAAAAATAAATTTTAAAAGGAAAGGCCTATATAAAATAAGTAATTCATGAAATAACAATTTTATCAAAGTTGAAAATCCCCTGATTATTATCATTCAAGTTTAAAGTAAAGCAAGCAAAAAAAGATGAAATGAAAAAATGTCCCCGTCAAAAATATTTTAAAAATTTAAAATTAAAAAAAAACATCCTTAAAATCTTTTTTTATACTGAGCCATTATGTGTCATTTTAGATCAAATTTTTACAGACTTCTTGCAGATGTTATGTAACCCTGGCAAAGGCAAAGGTTAATGTTTATTTGATTCTAGTCAAATAAAGATTTATATCATTGGTCATAACTGTGATGTAGCAAACGTCATTGCTTTACAATATAAAAACTTTTCAATAGTTTAAGTCTAGAACTTTTGATTTTTTAATTTAAAAAATAATTATCATGTATATTTGCTCTTTTTTACAATAATCATAGTCTAAATGTGCATTTGTCGGTGATATATTAAAAATTGTGTAATTAATGTATATTATACAACATATATATTCTTTTAATCCTGTTTTTATTTATCTTATAAAATATACTAAGTTTTTACTAATCAGCTGCATCTTTTATTGCCATCTCTGGCTAATTTTTAAAATAATCTGAAAATGCTATTTTTAGGTATGGAGATCATGGATGAACCAGTAGTTGATGGAACATGTCTTACAATGTGCCCTAAAGATGAAATGACCTTGTACGTTTTCAACTCAGATCCAACTTTTCAAGTAACTGTGTCCCAAGGGATTTACAAACCTTGGGATTAGCATTGTATAATTCTTCTGTCTCTCTTACAAACTAAGTTGTCCTTTATTTTGTCAACAGCCTTCCTGGGGATTTATACATCATATAGAATGGGACTGCAATAAAGCTTTTAAATAAAATACAAAATACACAAACAAATTGTGCAATGAAAACAATAAATTTGAGCTTTATTTTTAGACTGATACGACAGTAAACGTTTCGGCTAATGCCTTCATCAGTACAACATAAAATACATTCTTACAATACTTACATAAGTAATAATAATATTCTTAAAACATATTGTATTTTAAAATATTTATGTTAAATAAAAAGAAAGGAAAAACAAAAACAAACATGGACACAGGATATAGCAAAAAGGGGGAAGTATCCAAAGTTACAGTAAAAACCACAACGGGAACAAGATTATGCAGTTAAGTAAAATTATGAATTTGGTTAATTCCATATGGAGCCAACGTACCAAATCTTTTTATGAGTCTATTTTCCATGTGGACTCTATCATGGGTATTGCTTGCATATAAAATACCAGTTACTGCAATATCTGATATGCCGTTATGGTCAACACTGTTAAAATGTTTAGAAACAGGACATTGAGCCTGTTTATTTATATTATACAGGTGTTCTCTAAACCGATCTCCAAGACGACGACCAGTCTCACCCACGTAAATTTTATTACACCTCTTGCAAAGAATTGCATAAATCACGTTGCGACTTGTGCAAGTGAATCCATCTTTTATTAAGAATTTTTCAAGAGGGAAAGAAATGTTGTTAATTTCCATCACATATGGACAAGTATTGCAACGGTTACGGTTGCAACCTTTTGTTCCAATATATGCTTTCATTGTGGGAAGGTGACTTCTTACAAGAATATCTCTGAGGCTTCTATCTCTCCGGAAAGCAAAAAGAGGAGGTTTTTTGAAGACCTGCTGAGTTAGAGGGTCAGCCATAAGGATTGGTCGGTTTTTGAGAATCACCTGGCGAGCTTTAAAATTATGAGGATGAAAAGTTAAAATAAATTTTGATCGATCACATTGATCAGAAACAGATGATTTAAATGTATCCTGTCTGGTCATGCCTTTAATTCGATTGACAGCGGATATTAAAACTGTTTCCGGGTATGACCTTCTTCGAAAAAAATCCAGCATTTCATTACTTTTCTCCAAAAAGTCTGCCTCATCACTGCAGAGTCGTTTAAGTCTCAATAGTTGCGAAAATGGGATAGAGCTCTTACAAGATTCAGGATGGGACGATGAATACATAAGGAAACTATGGCTGTCTGTAGACTTGTAAAAAATTGATGTGGATATTTTATTTTCTTTCAATTTAATTTGTATATCCAAAAAATTAACAGCACTTCTATGGATTGTTGAAGTAAATTTGATCGAAGAATGGAAGTTACCGACGAAGTCAATAAAACTTTGCAATTGTTGCATGTTCATTTTTGTAATTCCAATGCAATCGTCAATGTATCTCCTGTAGTACTCTGGAGAGATACCTTTGTAATTTTCACTCCATAGGTGTTCCAAATGGCCCATAAATATGCATGCATAACTTGGTCCCATTTTCGTTCCCATAGCAACTCCACTAATTTGATCAAAAAACTGTCCGTTGAACTCAAACGAGTTTAAATTTAGGACCAGCTCAGTTAATCGTAGTATGGCACTTGCGGGGATCTTGAGATTTGCCTTCTTGTTGAGAAAAAATGAGATTGCAGAGAGGCCATCGGCATGAGGAATAGACGTGTACAATGAAGAAACGTCCATTGTAAATAGTAAATGATCTTCATTGGGTAAAACCAAGGAATCCAGAGATTTTAACATATGGCTAGTGTCCTTAATGAAAGATGGTAAATTAGCAACAATAGGTTGAAAAACAGTATCCAAAAAATCGGAAATTAATTCAGTAGGACAAGAGCAGGCGGAGACAATTGGTCTTCCAGGGTTTCCCAGCTTGTGTATTTTTGGTAATAAGTATAAACATGGTTTACCAAGATCACTGTCATAAATACGTAAATTTTTTGCAGAGGATGGTAATTGACCACAATCTATAAGTTCTTCAATGGTCTCCTTAACAATTTCATTATTACAAATAATAGGATCGTTTGTCCTTGGGTTGTAAAAAGTTGCATTATTTAATTGTTTGGAGGCCTCTTCAATGTAGAGTCTCTTATCCCACACCACCACAGCTCCACCTTTATCTGCCGGCTTGATAACAATGTCTTGGCGTTTTTTCAGTTGGAAAAGTGCTCGCCATTCTTCTTTCGATAAATTGGATTTGTTCAGAGGAGTTTGGCGAATATTTTGGATTTGATTTTCCGTACTTTTAATGTAAAGGTCAAGAGCTTTAGATTGATCGGAAGGAGGGGTCCATGTTGATTTACGTTGCCGATGTACAGGAAATTCACTGTCATCCTCATCGTTATTCGCAGGGGTACCATAGAAGTAAAGCTGCAATCTCATTGAGCGAAAGAAACGATGGGCATTTCCTGGGGATTTGCATTGTATAATTCTACTGTCTCTCTTACAAACTAAGTTGTCCTTTATTTTGTCAACAGCCTTCCTGGGGATTTGCATTGTATAATTCTACTGTCTTTAAAAAGTTCTTCTTGATTAGCATTGAATAATTCTACTGTCTCTCTAAATTGTCCTTAATTACCATTGTTTAACTCTAAAGTTGTCCATAATGTTGCCAACAGCCTTCAAGTAACTGACTTTTGACTATTTTATTAAAATATACATTTTTAGTCTGTACTCTGTTGAGTGATCTTCATGCTCATTCACTCTAACTCTAAAGGATTCTGTTTTTCTTAGTTAGCTATATTTTAGTTCTCTACCCTTGTAGTAGTAGTAGTCGTAATGATCTAAATGAAACAAGAACATATGAACAAAATTAAACAAATAAATATGGAAGGAGATTAGCAATTATTTAGCTGAAAACAATTTCCATTTTAGGAAAATGTTTTGCATAATATTCAAATATATAGTAAACAATTGTAAATTGTAAATTGGAACCTATTTAAGTACGGGATAAAACATGTTTAAACTTCTTTGTTCTATATTTTTAGACTAAATTCAGAATGGTTTATGAAAAAAATTGCTGTCCCTTTGTTGAACTGAATTAGAGTAGGAATAATTCACATTAAAACCATTTTATTTAGTATACAGAATAATAATTTTTTAAATCTGATATGGTTTTAAAAAAAATGCTTTTTCCCTTTACAAGGAGAATAAGAGAGGGATTGGTTCATGGGCTTGAAACATCTAACAATCTAGAACCCAATGAAAAGAAACCATCCAGAGGGTAATTCAAATTTTGATTTTTCAATAACATGTATTTTAATCAAGTTTAAAAAAGGGTAAATCTGTATAATCAATTGATCAGCCCTAACTCAGACATTTATTTAAATATGAAGATTTGGGGACAAGAAAAATAAACTAAATTTGAAATTGTTTCAACTGACTAAACTGAATTTAAATATTTTATTTACAATTTATAGTTCATTATATTTACCTGTTTTAACCATGCCATAATTTTTCAAATTTTTTTTGTACTTATACAACTTTGTTTTTTCTGGTTATTTAATCATGTATAATAAAGTCTAATAACTCTAATTATTTTTTATCATTGGTATAACATTTTACTCTTTTTGCTTTTTATTAAAATTTATATTCACTTTTATAATACAGATTTGTAGCTGATGCCTCCAAAATGGTCAAAGAATTCTCCAGGCCAGCAGCTGGACGAGCAGATACGGAACCACATAATCTGCGCCCAGCCTCTGTATTGAAGCAAACGGTGGCATATTTATTTGACAAGTAATATTAAACTTGTTTAAATCTTTAGATGCTCTATTAAACTTGTTTAAATCTTTAGATGCTCTATTAAACTTGTTTAAATCAATTTACTCTATGTCCATCTTCATGAACTTTCACAATTCATGTTTCTAACATACTCCAGGGCATTGGTGAATCTGTTCTTTCACAATTCATGTTTCTAACATACTCCAGGGCATTGGTGAATCTGTTCTTTCACAATTCATGTTTCTAACATACTCCAGGGCATTGGTGAATCTGTTCTTTCACAATTCATGTTTCTAACATACTCCAGGGCATTGGTGAATCTGTTCTTTCACAATTCATGTTTCTAACATACTCCAGGGCATTGGTGAATCTGTTCTTTCACAATTCATGTTTCTAACATACTCCAGGGCATTGGTGAATCTGTTCTTTCACAATTCATGTTTCTAACATACTCCAGGGCATTGGTGAATCTGTTCTTTCACAATTCATGTTTCTAACATACTCCAGGGCATTGGTGAATCTGTTCTTTCACAATTCATGTTTCTAACATACTCCAGGGCATTGGTGAATCTGTTCTTTCACAATTCATGTTTCTAACATACTCCAGGGCATTGGTGAATCTGTTCTTTCACAATTCATGTTTCTAACATACTCCAGGGCATTGGTGAATCTGTTCTTTCACAATTCATGTTTCTAACATACTCCAGGGCATTGGTGAATCTGTTCTTTCACAATTCATGTTTCTAACATACTCCAGGGCATTGGTGAATCTGTTCTTTCACAATTCATGTTTCTAACATACTCCAGGGCATTGGCGAATCTGTTCTTTCACAATCACCCATATGAATATTTAAGTCATAATTTTTTACCAATCCATCTGATCAGTTATTAAGTGTAGTAAACATTTTTGCCATTAGATAAAAATTAAAAAACATTGTCACTTATAATTTTATCATATGTTGATTTATATGTTACTTATTACAAATGGCCTAACATGTTTGTTACAAGTAAGGAATTAACAAAATGTATTGCACATTTCTTGTTAGTCATATTTGAAACAAGTTTTAGCTGCAATTATTTTTTTTAAAATTGTGATTGCTGATTGAGAAGAAGATTTTATTTTTAGATATCAAAATATGTTTTTTTAACTAAATAAAAATATTTAATAAAATGGAAATAAATTTTTAAAACATTTGTTAGTCTAATAATTTACTAATTGAAACATGCTATGTCTTCACTGAGATTACTAGTAGTGGACAAATGTACTCAAATAATCAGACATTGACCACCAGTACCAAACGACTGTCTAATAATTTTAAATCTTTTATTACATTGTATATATTACTGTGAAAAGTTAACTTTTCTTATTATTACATTGTATATATTACTATGAAAAGTTAACTTTTCTTATTATTACATTGTATATATTTCTATGAAAAGTTAACTTTTCTTTCCAGCATTATAACCAGAGACCACCCAGCTTGGAATACCATTTATGAATTTGTGTTTGATCGCCTGCGCGCTGTACGCCAAGATATGGTCATTCAAGGCATTTCAGGTCAAGATGCCATACAGTTGTTGGAGCAAGTTGTCCGCTTTCATCTTTATGCCTCTTATAGGTAAGCTTGCATTTGTCCGTTACTTTTTTTAACTGCCCCTAAAGACTTTTAACTCATATGTACAAGGCTTACATAATGAAATATTAAAAAAAAACAACATAATATCAAAGAAATCTTTTTTCCACAGGCTGCGAGTTGCCAATGTGACAGAGTTTGACCCAGTCATCAACAAGCAACACCTCTTGGAGTGTTTGAAAAGGTTGTTATACCTTTACCAGGTATTTTAACACCATTATTTTACTATTTTAACACCATTATTTTACTATTTTAATACCATTATTTTACTGTTAACACCATTATTTTACTATTTTAACACCATTATTTTACTTTGTTAACAGCGTTATTTTACTATGTTAACACCATTATTTTACTATTTTAAAACCATTATTTTACTATTTTAACACCATTATTTTACTATTTTAACACCATTATTTTACTATGTTAACACCATTATTTTACTATTTTAACACCATTGTTTTACTATTGTAACACCATTATTTACTATTTTAACGCCTTTATTTTACATGACATATCTAAGCTTTAAAATATTTTCATAAGATATTTATTTTAATTTAAAAAGATATTGTCTTCAAACATTTGATTCCCAGATTCAAAACCACTTTTTCCCTTGGAACTGAAATGTGACTAAAAGAATGATTAAACTAATACAATTAATCTTCTCAATTTTATAAAGCGTGTTTGGAACATTTTGCAATATAGCTTATATATTGTCCTTCTTTAAAAAGAAGAACAATCCAAATTACTACATGAAAATCTCTAAACATTTATTATTTATGTTATTTCACAAGGTAAACTAAATAAAACTTGATATGGATATTTAAAATGTATTTTTATGACAGGTGACCCCTGGCCATCATGAACACAGAATTGAAATGGAGAGTGTTTATCTACTGGATAACTTAGGTGACCATCACGCCATGACTCACTACCTGGACCTGGAGCAAAGTCTACGGTAATAAATTACAATATATTCATATAAACTACCCATTTATGAACTGTTTAGTTAATGGCTACGGTAATAAATTACAAAATTATCAAATTTTAATCTTTATTTAACTAAACATTTATTAACTGCAATGAACTAAAATGGTTTTACTTATCTTCTTTATATTTCTCATGTCAACTTATTTATGTTATTTATGTTTTATTATTTATGTTTTATTATTTATGTTTTATTATTTATGTTTTATTATTTATGTTTTATTATTTATGTTTTATTATTTATGTTTTATTATTTATGTTTTATTATTTATGTTTTATTATTTATGTTTTATTATTTATGTTTTATTATTTATGTTTTATTATTTATGTTTTATTATTTATGTTTTATTATTTATGTTTTATTATTTATGTTTTATTATTTATGTTTTATTATTTATGTTTTATTATTTATGTTTTATTATTTATGTTTTATTATTTATGTTTTCTAAATATGGTTTAGAAAAAACCTTACACAATTTAATCTTAATCCCTTATTTTGAAAAAAATGTTCATGAGTCATTTGCTTTTTAGGAAGAAATATAAAAAATTATAATTATAAACTTTTACACATTATTCATTAATTACACATTACAACCTTCCTTGTCTTAATTTAAAGTTAAAAAGTATGAGTATTTAGCTAAAATTTTTAACATTTTTGAAGCATTTTATATTTTGATTTGCTCCTCAGCAAATGTCCTCTCTTACTTCACTGCTACAAAATGAGTGCTGCCTATGTGCAGGCCAACTATCTGCGTCTGTTACGACTTACCTGGCGACTGCCTTGTGCGATGTCTCTCTGTGCTGTTAGGCAGCACATCTATAAAGTGCAGATGTGAGATGAAATCTGTCTCTTTTTAAAAATTATTTTACTTATTTTTTTGGGCCATGCATACTAAGATCAAGTTTGCTGTATCTGTAACATTTTAAAAAATTTATATGACAAGTCAAATTTAAGGGTTAGTCTTAAAATTGACAAAACTTAATTTAAATTTAAGACTGTTATAAAAAAATCTATATTATAGTACATTATAAAAGTCACAACTTATGTTTAAAATATTGATTATTCAGAAATATTTAATATAGCATGTTATAGAATTAACAAATTTATTTGTGGTATAATATATTGTTTTTTCAGCAATCTTTATTAGCTTTTTATTAAATACTAGTGTATCACCCGTCAAAAATGTCGGACGTTTTCAAAATAAATACACATCAGATTAAAAAATAATGTAATACAGAACTTTCATTTATTTTTTTTAAAATAATTTATTTTCCTATTGAACAATTTTATGCGGACGTTCAAAAAGAGTTATTTTTATGTGCAGCGATTTGGTGCGCTCTTTCTAAAATTAGTAGCGTCACGGACAGGACAGACGGGACGTGACATACATTGCAAATTATGTATATTGATAAGAAAGTAAAGTGTGAACAAGTTTTTTAAAATATGCTTTGAATTTTTTTTATTAAAATTTTTCTTTCTGCAAAGTTAGTCCTGATTTTGAATTATGATTCATGGTGAAAATTAATTTCGACAGAAATTTTTTAGAACTCCTATCCTATGGCTTTAATGCTAAAAACTGCAAGTTCCCTGTGCCCCTGTTGACAGCTGCACTACACACAGAATCAGACAGACAAACAGAAGAACTATGTTCACATTGTGGTCTGGTTGATATGTTTGAGAACCTGTCCCCTGAGTTTATTTGTTTCAACAAAACAAGGTTCAGAAGACCTCAAGCCTTAAAGGTATTTAGATAGCTCCAAGTTGTAACAGTATTTGACTTGAATTTACAGTGTAACAATATTTGACTTGAATGTACAATGTAACAGTATTTGACTTGAATGTACGGTGTAAAAATATTTGACTTGAATGTACAGTGTAACAATATTTGACTTGAATGTAAAGTGTAACAATATTTGACTTGAATGTACAGTGTAACAATATTTGACTTGAATTTACAGTGTGACAGTATTTGACTTGAATTTACAGTGTAACAATATTTGACTTGAATGTACAGCATCTGACTCACTGCTGGAGATTATTAAGTAACAAATTCATAATTTGTGAATGTCGAATTAATCGAGGATGTGACTCCAGACAGTAAACTCTCTTTTACTTTTAGCCACTGCCAGATGGGGAATTAATGCATCTGATATTTATAGCCAGATGAATTCTTTGGCTGAGATTAGAATAATAGTGTTGTTGGTTCACAGGGAATAATTATGTGTAATAATAGTGTTGTTGGTTGACAGAGAATAATTATGTGTAATAATAGTGTTGTTGGTTCACAGGGAATAATTATGTGTAATAATAGTGTTGTTGGTTGACATGGAATAATTATGTGTAATAATAGTGTTGTTGGTTGACAGAGAATAATTATGTGTAATAATAGTGTTGTTGGTTGACAGGGAATAATTATGTGTAATAATAGTGTTGTTGGTTGACAGAGAATAATTATGTGTAATAATAGTGTTGTTGGTTCACAGAGAATAATTATGTGTAATAATAGTGTTGTTGGTTCACAGGGAATAATTATGTGTAATAATAGTGTTGTTGGTTGACAGGGAATAATTATGTGTAATAATAGTGTTGTTGGTTCACAGAGAATAATTATGTGTAATAATAGTGTTGTTGGTTGACAGGGAATAATTATGTGTAATAATAGTGTTGTTGGTTCACAGAGAATAATTATGTGTAATAATAGTGTTGTTGGTTCACAGAGAATAATTATGTGTAATAATAGTGTTGTTGGTTCACAGAGAATAATTATGTGTAATAATAGTGTTGTTGGTTGACAGGGAATAATTATGTGTAATAATAGTGTTGTTGGTTCACAGAGAATAATTATGTGTAATAATAGTGTTGTTGGTTCACAGAGAATAATTATGTGTAATAATAGTGTTGTTGGTACACAGGGAATAATTATGTGTAATAATAGTGTTGTTGGTTGACAGAGAATAATTATGTGTAATAATAGTGTTGTTGGTTCACAAGGAATAATTATGTGTAATAATAGTGTTGTTGGTTCACAGAGAATAATTATGTGTAATAATAGTGTTGTTGGTACACAGGGAATAATTATGTGTAATAATAGTGTTGTTGGTTGACAGAGAATAATTATGTGTAATAATAGTGTTGTTGGTTCACAGAGAATAATTATGTGTAATAATAGTGTTGTTGGTTCACAGAGAATAATTATGTGTAATAATAGTGTTGTTGGTACACAGGGAATAATTATGTGTAATAATAGTGTTGTTGGTTGACAGAGAATAATTATGTGTAATAATAGTGTTGTTGGTTCACAAGGAATAATTATGTGTAATAATAGTGTTGTTGGTTCACAGAGAATAATTATGTGTAATAATAGTGTTGTTGGTTCACAGAGAATAATTATGTGTAATAATAGTGTTGTTGGTTGACAGGGAATAATTATGTGTAATAATAGTGTTGTTGGTACACAGGGAATAATTATGTGTAATAATAGTGTTGTTGGTACACAGGGAATAATTATGTGTAATAATAGTGTTGTTGGTTCAGTCACACATATATTTGATATCTTTTTAAAACAAGTCGAGCACACATTTCATTAAATATCTTTCAAAATAATTGACTCTACAGCAGCCAGCAGCAGGATTGTTGATGCTGGACAAGTTGTTTGATCAATGTTCCATCCCAGAGGTTTTGTTGGGAAGAAGCCATCAATCAACATTTGATGACATAAACAATGGAGTATGGACACAAAGTGAAGATACAAACATGAATGCTGTGAAACCACAGCACGACTTTCTCATTACTACCAATACTACTCAAGACAATTTGGTAAAAGGAGATGAGGAAGAACTTTCTTACTTCAGTAACATTATGCAGGGAGTAACACTGCAGGATAAAACAACACCAAATACTGAGAAAAAGAGATATCGTGGAAGAGGAAGGGGCAGGCAAGAATGAATGACTCATGATGACAGAACAGGATGTTTATAAAAGAGGTAGGAGCAGGCAAGAATGTCTTGTCCTATCTATACAGATGCTCCTTCCATACAGAAGATTAATGCAACCACAGACCATGCCGGTCTGTTGGCCGTCCACAGACCATGCCGGTCTGTTGGAAAGTGACGCAGTGTTCACAGGCCACGGCTATGAGGGTTCAACGTATTACCCAGCCGCCTTTGTTTCCCTAACTACTAATAGTTACCCATTCGGAGCTGGGTAGGCTCAGGAACAAATCCTTGCCTCCACCGAGATTTAAACCTGTGACCATCGATATGCCAGCCGAGCGCGCATGCCACTCGACCCCCATGGCTTATGATGACAGAGCAGGATGTTTATAATAGAGGGAGCGGCAGGCAAGAATGAATGACTCATTATGACAGAACAAGATGTTTATTATTAATATGTGTGAAAATATTGTTTTAATGCCTGCTTAGTACATTGTAACAGTTTACTTGAAACATTTTGTATGGATTAGAGAGTATTCTTCTTTTTGTTAAATAATATTTCATTCATAATTACATATTTAAACTTTAAAAAAAAATTTTTGAATTGGAATTTTAATTTACCAACACACAAACATTGACAAAACAGACCATCTTCATGCTGCTATACTTGTTTGACAAATATTGAAAGCTGAACTTAACAAATGTTCTATCTGTCCATCAATTTCAACGTCAAAAAAAATTGGCTTTGTTCTATTGATTCTATTTTTAATAGACATGGCTTCAGGATTGTAAATGTTCATTAAGTGTCAGCTAAAAAGTTGTTATTAAACCAGTATCAAGGAAAAAGATGAAGTTGAGAGTCAACCTTTTATAGTTCTTGGTTTGAAAGGGGAGGTTCTCTTTGGAATAAAATCATAACATTAAAATTGTAATGAGTTTCAAAGATTAAAAACATTTTGTTTAAATCGAGGCTTCATCTTTGTCATAAATGGATTATGAAAGTAATTAGTCTCTGCCTAATGTCTAGTTTATAAACAAATAAGGATTTATAAAATTTGTTGAAATAAATCGATTATCATAAAAATACATATGAGAAAATGTCTTCAGTTCTAACATTAATATCACATGCTTTAGCCAGTTTTGTTTTATAATTTTTTAGTAATTCATTGACAGTAGATATAAATATATTTAAAGTCAATATTAATCCTTAAGTGACACATCATGCTTACTTCTTTTTAATCTATACAGGAATATGGTCTCAGTAATAGTAAGGATTTAAGGGGAGTGTCCAGATTTTTTTAAAACCACACATTCACACATATGAAACTGATTCTGGTTGTAAGGGTAACATAACTTTATCAATACATTTAAGTGCATTAATGAAACTGGTTCTGGTAGTAAAGTTAACATTAACTATATCAATACACTCTAGTACATTAATTATTAATGAACGTGAAGGAACCAACATGTCTTGCATATTCTAACGGAATAATTATTATTTATTTCTAAAAAAAACTATCTCTAATTTTAAATAGTTCAAGGCTTAGAATTAGTTATAACAACGACATTGCATTTTGAGTAACTTACTAATTTTAAAAAAAATTTTTACGCAACTAAATATTAAATCTCATACCTTTTCTTAATTTTCATAATCTCATATTTTTATTAACTAATTATTTCTGATCCATGTACAATAAATATAAAAATAAATAATATAGGTGAGGTTTACTGGACGTATAAAAACCCAGGAACTCCAGGACTTTATGATCCATCAAATCAGAAAAATATACTTAATTTATTGAAAATTGACACTACCCTTAGATTTATTTCATTCAGTGTTTTTAAAAAAATGTTTATGATGGGACGAAAGTGTAGCCCAAAGTTAATATTATTTTCTATAAATGAAATGTGTTTTGGCAATCTTAAACATTTCTGCCAAATGCTATGCTTCAAAAATTGGCTTTCCACATGGTGTTTGACCCAAGAGCTCAACAGATTCCGGATAGAATTCCTATCTAGCAGTTAGATTCATTGAGCCTTTGATTAGTATAAGACAATCCAGTTTTCACTACAGTTCTCATCTTTTATGTTTAAAATTACTAGACTACAGTTTGAGCTCTTATAGTAATGATACAATTATATGACATTAATAACAGTTCATGTTGTAATGATACAATTATATGACATTAATAACAGTTCATGTTGTAATGATACAATTATATGACATTATTAACAGTTCATGTTGTAATGATACAATTATATGACATTAATAACAGTTCATGTTGTAATGATACAATTATATGACATTAATAACAGTTCATGTTGTAATGATACAATTATATGACATTAATAACAGTTCATGTTGTAATGATACAATTATATGACATTAATAACAGTTCATGTTGTAATGATACAATTATATGACATTAATAACAGTTCATGTTAAATTTTATTATAATATTTTATAGTGTCATTTAGTTCTTTTTTAAATGACTAAATCTATAATTTATAATATCCACCCTGTGACTGTGACCAGTACAGAAATTAGGTTTCATTAAGTAACCACATCTATCATATCCACCCTGTGACCAGTACAGAAATTAGTTTTCATTAAATAACCACATCTATAATATCCACCCTGTGACCAGTGCTGTTAACTCCTGGGAAATTTCCCAAATTGTGGGAATTTTTTAGCCAAATTTATAGAAATGGGAATTTATGAGGATTTGGCCTTAAATATGGAAATATTTGAGATTGACAAATTTTTAAAATTAAATACACACTTGAATGACAATAAAATAAAATGATTTGAAACATGCTCATTTTCAAATAAGAAATACTTTTTTTAGGGTGGGGGGAGGCTTTGTGACGGCATGCCCTGAGGCTGAATCATAAAATGTTTGTTATAAAAAGACCAAGTCATTAAGATGATATAAATGTATTACTTTTAAATAATGTACTTAATTAGTTTGAGACCGAATCATCATAAAATGTTTGTTACATATAAATCACCAACTCATTAATACTATGTAAATGTATAACATTTAAGAACTTGTAATCTTAATTAGTTTTTTTAATATAATGACTGAATCTAAGTGGCAGAATCAAACACTGGTGATATGGTCAAAGTGGACCGAATTAGACTAGATGATATATTAAATATAAAATATTAAGGATCTCGTCTTTTCAATAATTCATGACTCTAAGAAATCTATGTAACTATGTATTATTGATTCATTGGTTATAAATAAAATAAATGACAAAACATTCATTTTTTCATTTAATATTTTTATAAGCAATTGCAGACATTTGTACTCATTGTAATATACAATATAGCGGTGTAATGATTGTAATGATGTTTTCATTTAGAGATTGTTGTTTTAGTTTTATTTCTACCAATAACAAATTGAACACACACCCCCCGCTTGTTGGCTTGGTGAACAGGATTTAATGAATGTGGGAATTTTTTACTCCTGCCTGGAAAAATTTGGCACCTTGAGTTAACAGCACTGCCTGTGACCAGTACAGAAATTAGGTTTCATTAAATAACTAAATCTATAATATCCACCCTGTGACCAGTACAGAAATGTTTCATTAAATAACACAATCTATAATGTCCACCCTGTGACCAGTACAGAAAAGTTTAATTAAATAACACAATCTATAATGTCCACCCTGTGACCAGTACAGAAATTAGGTTTCATTAAATAACCAAATCTCTAATATCTATCCTGTGACCAGTACAGAAATGTTTCATTAAATAACCAAATCTCTAATATCTATCCTGTGACCTGTACAGAAATTAGGTTTCATTAAATAACCAAATCTCTAATATCTATCCTGTGACCTGTACAGAAATGTTTCATTAAATAACCAAATCTCTAATATCTATCCTGTGACCTGTACAGAAATGTTTCATTAAATAACCAAATCTCTAATATCTATCCTGTGACCTGTTTCATTAAATGTTCACTTGATGTGGCGCTTAAGCACTCGCATTCGATTCTAAAAAAAAAGAACCTTTATTACAGAAAGAGATTGGACTAATGTGGAGTCAAGTACGTTGATGTTTATTAGTGAAGCATCATGTCACTATCTCCATTATAATAACTTTGACAGTTAAACGCAGCTGTATTATACAGCATGGCACTTTCATGATAATCTCCATAATATCATACTATTATTAATAGCCAAAAAACTCACAATTTTTTTCAATTACTTTATGAGTACATATGAAAAATTATATTTTTTGAAAATATGATTGAATAAAAGACAATGTCTGCATTTTCTGTACTGTTGAATCTCATGAGGTAATTCCTGCTTGTGTATAATTTTGTTTTTGTTGTGAAAACACCAGAATGTGACAAGGATGTCATGGTACGGTTCCATTTAAGCAGTACATTTACACATAGGCTGTGATAGAATATAAAAATTCATAGGTTTAAAAATTAATATTTTTTAATAGGGGATAAAATTAAATAGGACTAATACTAATAGTTGTTTTTTTTTGTTTTACTTATGATGGAGCTCTCACTCACAGATTACTTATGACGGAGCTCTCACTGACAGATTTTACAAAATGACATAAGCAAACAGGATGCTATTGTAAGTTCATGTCTTTAGTAATTTTAAATGTTTATAATTAGGTTGATTTGACAAAGAAAAACTTAAAAATATCTTTCAGGTCAGAATAAAATATATCCAATCCACTAATGACCCAGTAATGTTAATTTAAAATGATCTATAAGCAAGGATATGATATTTCTGAATCTATTTTTTTTTAAAAATTTTTAGAGCATAATATTTATTTGAATTTTAACAAAAAATTGTGTGCAATAAAATTGTATGAAATGATTTCTTTAATATATTGGTAACAATAACTAAGAATTATCCCGGACATTACTCTTCTGCTTCCAAGTTGCTGTATTGCTTCTTAAAATTTATCACACCTTATTTTTCATCTAGCTGTTAGTATTCTAGCTTTTTTTACCACTTTGGAAGAAGAACTGCATGACTTAAAAATTAAAAAATCAATATATTTTTGTACGGAATAAAAAATGAACTCATTTTCAAATATATATACATTTGTTTTATTCTTTTCTGGAACATCCATATTAGCATTTCATGGAACAGCCAGCAAAAATAAAATTGCAGATGATGGAAGTTGGAAAGCACATAACATACTTAAACTTTTTTTACAGGGAATCCCAAAATATTTTTGTGTCCTTTTTGAACAAGGTTTATTATGGATATAAATATTTAAAATTTGTCATCGGCTAATTTTTTAACAAGCAAAAAATTCAAAAGGAAAAAAAAATCAGTTTTAACTCATTTTACTAAATGTTTTCCCGCTTAAGAAAAATTGAAATGCCAGAAACTGTTTATCAGCGTAACTCTTGTGTCAGAAAAATGAACATTGAACAATTCAACCATTCTAGATAAAGTCAATAGGAGATGCTGATAATATTCCTAATGGGTTTACATTTAAGTTTTAACTAATTCCTTAAAAATAAATTAACCACCAATAAAATATAACAAACCTGATCCAATTTAAATAAAAATTGTGTTAAAAATTTCATGTTATGAACTAATAGTGCAAAATATTAAATAAGAAATCTAAGGCCCACTAAACGAAATTTCAAACTTTCTTTTCTTCGCTGCTTGAGTTAAGTAATTTCCTTTTCAACAGTTGGCTGTAGTTGACCGTGGACTCTGGTATATTGGCTATTGAAGTGAAAATCAACTCCATGGCTGAAAGAAATATACATTTTTTAAGTCACTGCCCCTTGAGGCAACTGATCTGAACAATTACAGTCAATATAAAAACAAAGTTTTAAAAATAAATATATTCTATAACTTTTTCCTCCCGATCTCATACCTTTTAATAATGTACTCTTAAAAAGTCTCTCACACTTGTAAAAAAAATCAACATTTTAGGCATTTTACATTTTTAACATTTGGTCTTGTAATTATGTCAAACAAATAACAGAGAGCCTTAACAATTTTTTTTAAAGTGACATGTGTCAGTTGCAAAAAGTATTTAGTTCATGTAGAAGTAAGAAGCATGCAAATTTACATTTATACTATTACTGGTTAAGAAGTCCTGTGTTATGAAAACAATTATAAAATTGTATTTACGAATAAACAAAAATTTAATTGTTATGGGCGTGTAAATAAAATATCACATTAAGTTATAGTTAAAGGAAATCATTTTTACAAAGATAACTTTTTAATAATTTAGCTTCCATCATAATTTTCTTTTAAAAAATTTCACAAAAACAATAAGAAAAAAAAATGTTAAAAATTACTCATAAAAGGAAAAATAATAAATAACTGATACAAAAAAAACTCAGATCAAAATTTATTTCTTTACTAGCTGTTAGCTATAAATAATTTCTTTTTTTAAAATAATTAAAATGATCAATGCAAGATTAGCATTAATTTTACACCACACCACAAACAAAATATATAAATAAAAATATGAAGGCACAGAGAAAGGTTTCTAAAAAACAATGTAACAAAAATCCTTTACCTTGAACAGGTGAATATGTAAACATTAACCAAAAAAAATATTAAAACATATTCTCATTGAAGGAATTAAAAAAATGACTCACTTGTATTCCAGCTGTTAGTGAAAGAAGAATTAATGGGAGGCAAGTCTCTGATCTGAAAAACACAACATGCCATTTACTGATATGATTCATTTTAAATATTCAAAATCCGAAGAAAAGTTAGTAAAATGAATGACAACAAAGTATGCAATAGTAATTTAAGAAAAGTTTCCAATAATTCATAATCATATTGTATGACTTACAGATAAAAATATTTTTATTTTATTCTTCAACTTACTGGACTGTTATTGTTATACAATTCTAAAACTAATTTAAAACATTAACTTAATAATGGGTTATGCTTGAGCAAAAAAATACTATCTTTTTAAATTCATAAATCCGGATGAAGTGAGGAATATTAAAAGATTATATTTTTTATTAATTTTTCAAACAATTATCACTGAGTAATTATTGTTAAAAAGCCTTTCACGAAATATATGAATAAATTAACCTCATTTTTTGTCAGCGGATCGCGAAAGGTCTCTTCCCCTCTCTCTTCAGACCTTATTTTTCCCTTAGGTTGAAATAGGTCTGAGTATTCCTGTTGTAAACAACAAGTCATAAAATGTAGGACAAGTACATTTCTGGCTACTTTTGATAAATAAAGAGATTTGGAGGGGGGAGAGAGGCCCAAAAAAAAACACTGTCTTTTTTAAAAAAATTTAATTTTCAGATATCACTTGTTTCAGAATCTATTCAGGTCAAAGGTCAGTCACTTTCATCTAAAAAAAGTATTACACTTTTTAAAGGCAGACCAACAGTTCTTCAAAGACATTTGACACAAAAGACCCGGGTGTAGTTTAGCAAAGTCACATATTGTAATTAAGTTTATTTATAGTTCTGTCAGATATCGGGAGTTTGGAGAAAAAAGTTTAGGATGGACAAGGTTTTTTTTTGCTCTAACAAATACAAAATTTGGCATTAACCATGATACTTAAACATTGACAGGAAATGTAACTGTCAGTTAATATGATGGGGCAAACCATGACTACTAAAAAATTAGAGAACACAAACAGAGCTGAGACAATTTAGTTGTCCTGAATCTGTACAAATAAGTCAGCACAATGAGTTGAAGGATATACTATTACTATAGAGATAGTTGGCCTCAGTGAGGCATTAGCATAACAAGTTTTAATATAAACATTGTGCTATAAACATTTAATCTAAAAGTGTTTTTAAATTCATTTACATCATGCAATTTTGCCTTTCTGAATGCTTTAAATATCCAAAATACAAATCAAAGAAAGTGACTGATTCCCGTACAGTCCAATAAATCCCCTTCTATAACACCAGTGTGAACAAATGAAACTGAATTTTTAAAGATAAAATTGGCATTAGGGGACTATAACAAAACCCATTCATTAATAAAATATGAATAAATATTTTTTAAATACTTTTTATTAATTTCCTAAAATGTATTATCATCAGTGGAGAAGTATAGATCAGAACTATATGTATTGATGCTAAAGACTACTGTTTTTTTAAAAGGTGGTATTAGTATTTGATGCCAATAATTTTCTTTTCAAAGAAACTTAATAAATGGGTTAATAACAAAGAATATCATTAATTCCTTGGCAGTGAAATACGTTTTGGAAATAAATTAACCATCAAGAAAATCTAAAATAAAACCAACCAAGGCCAAATCAAAATAAAGTTGTAAATATTCAGTTATTATAGATTAGTATAAAATATCTATCAAGAAAACACTTGCCAACTAAACAACATATTTAACATTTCCTTTCTTCAATGCCTGAGTTCACCAAATGATTTCATTCTCGTTTTAACACAATTTTAATATATTCAACACTTTTAATTTTAAAATATTTTCTACTATATACTGCATGCCTAATAAATTGTTCAATGTTGCAAATCTAATTTTTTTTTATTTCTAAAATTGTGTTTGGAACATTGTAAATTATAGAAAAATAAAAAATGAATAATTTTTCAAACTGAAAGTTAGTAAAATTCCCATTACAGCAACAGAAAAAAATATTTTTTAAAAAAAAATATCTGATCTTCCTTAACCACATCTTCCCATGTAAAACAAGCTGTCTTTGATTCCTTAACCACATCTTCCCATGTAAAACAAGCTGTCTTTGATTCCTTAACCACATCTTCCCATGTAAAACAAGCTGTCTTTGATTCCTTAACCACATCTTCCCATGTAAAACAAGCTGTCTTTGATTCCTTAACCACATCTTCCCATGTAAAACAAGCTGTCTTTGATTCCTTAACCACATCTTCCCATGTAAAACAAGCTGTCTTTGATTCCTTAACCACATCTTCCCATATAAAACAAGCTGTCTTTGATTCCTTAACCACATCTTCCCATGTAAAACAAGCTGTCTTTGATTCCTTAACCACATCTTCCCATATAAAACAAGCTGTCTTTGATTCCTTAACCACATCTTCCCATATAAAACAAGCTGTCTTTGATTCCTTAACCACATCTTCCAGTATAAAACTAGCTGTCTTTGATCTCAGTTAGCAAATCAGCATGAGAAAAACTGAGCAAAGACCAACAAAAATTGTAAAATTTCAGTTAGCATTTTACCCACAAAGTAAGAAAGATAAAAATTCTTCATATCTTGTTTATTTTACTTTTAAATTAAAATAAAATATTTCCAAAAACACAAGCAACAGTTAACCATTTGTAAATGAATTACTTTTCAAAAAAGCTATTTTTGAATCAAAGATATTTTTGTATACCTTATCTCTGTACTCTACAATTGAAGGTGCAATGGCTTTTGCCAATCTCTTTCCAGCCTCAGCTCCTTGATCACAAGTGCCCCAGATCCCTTGTCCAACTGACCAATAAAACAAACCTCCGACAAGTGATACTTTTGTTGCATTCCTGAAGCAAGGAATAGAAAGTCATAAAAGGAAAATTATTGTTAAGGAAGATTTTTAAATCAAACATATTCTTGGGGGGTTAAATGTAGAATAATAAAAAAATCTTTACATTTCAAGAGTATTTTAATACATTATTTTAAGAAAATATAAGTTAAAATATTAGATAATCAGTTTCGAAGAGCTAAACAATTATTTTTTTAATGAAGCGAAGTCAAATGTTTTCACAGCTGATGAAGCTTAGCAAAATAATATCCCTTTCAAGATCAAGTTTAAAAAAAAATGTCATACAGTTTAATAAAGTTCAGGGGTTTAAAATAATAATACAACAACTTAATTATTTAGAGGTTTCATTCTCAGAAAATATTCAATCAGGTAAAACAAAAATTGGAATCCATGAATTCAAATTTAAACTATATAATATAACCACTCCTTTCAGTAAATTGTAGCTTATTTGTTTGGAATTGATTTTTAAAATATATTGGCGTATATTTTTTTCCTCCAGTATTTAATCTTAAAGAAATTGCTATTATTCTTTACAAATAAGTGAGTATATTTTCAAATTGAGCTAAGTACACTTTGATACTTTATTTATTTAAATATTTTAAGAACTATTTCAAATATTTAGAAATAAAAAAAACAAAAACAGAACAACTGAAGTATTAATTAAAATGGAAAACTTATAGATCATCAATATAATTTTGCTAAACACCAACTTACTTGAAAACTGTTAGTGATGTCCGTACCATTTCTTAAACTTTCAATGCCCTGGACAATAAATTTGGGACTGATTGTTTTTGAAAGGTGGAGGGATACGGGAAGGTGAAAACTGATGTCCTAGAGGCAGTGAAGTTAAAGCATCATTGCTTGCTGTAACTGAAATATAATTAAGACAAATTAAGAATAATTAGGAAAAATAATTTTGTATTTGAAAATTTAAAGAGCAAATGTTTTAGGTATTTGATTATTAGTTGTAAATGGGAATCAACATATATGAATGCAGAGAGATAATCTCTGCTCTTCGGTGAGATTAAAACTTTTTGTATGAAGTAGGCCTATACAATATGAAAAATAAATTAACGTTTTAAAAAAATGTTGACTGTTAGAAATGGATGAAAATAGTTTTGGCTTGTTCAGAATTTAGAAAAAACAAGCTTGCTGAGTTAAATACTGGAATGAGACAGCAGCAGACACTACTTTCATCTGTGAGCAAAAGTAGGTGTCACTTAACTGAGGTATGTTATGCCATCGCTTGAAAAATTGCTTGTGCTGAAAGACTTAATTCTGACAGAAATTTGCACCACAACAACTAGCTTAGCAGAATCATAAAAAATAATTTAATTTTGACCATAATGATGCTGTGTGTTTATATTCATTAATTTTACATATTTAATTTAATAATTGTTAATTTTGCAAATGTAACTAACACATATAATTATAGCCAGTGCTTTTTTCTTTTAAAAAAAGGTACCGGAACGCATGAAAAAAGGTACCGGAACCTAAAAAAGCATTCCAGGCAGTAATAAAAAATAGTATGTGGGAAAAAAGTTAGAGGAGTTATGTGAGAAAAAAAAGGACTGATTATAGGCATAATTTAATATATATTTCTTTCAACAAATGACAAATGAAAATGGTTTTTAAAAAATTTTGATTAAAAAACAATTTTTTAAAAAAATAGATCACAAAAGAAGGAATTTTTCATTGATTGGGGTCATAAGCCATTCATAATGATAATGTACAGATGGCTGAGATGGGACTTTCATTCTCAGTAGTCTCAAACTCAAAAATTTATATAATTTTTAATATTAATATGCTTTTACTTTTAGTTTTTAGTCTTATTTTTAGAAACTTAGTTACAGGTCTGGCCACCCTTGCTATGCTGCTATACTATAATATACTCTAAAATAAAAATAGGCTATAATATAGACTATATAATATATAAATTTAATTATTATTTAGTAATATAGTTTAGGCTGTAACTGTAAGACACAATAATAATAGTCAATAATCTTCTGTACTGTATTATATATAATAAATAATTAATATCATAATATATGATATATGAATATGACAATAATTAATAATTAGGCTAAAGCAAAGAGAACGGTGCGCTCAACTATTTACATTGATACATTGTTATGGCAGAGCGCGTACTTCCAGGAATGAAATGTTGTATTTTTACACTTAAAAAGGGAATAAGTCCAATTATTTTTATCCATAAACGTAATTAAGGTTGTAATTTTAGGGTCTGGGTTAGGTTTAGTTGTCTATTTTTTAAATTAAAATAGAAAAAAACAAATATAGCAGCCAAAATTACCATTTATCGAGCGCACCGTTCTCTTTGCTTTTACCGAATATGGCATATGATATGGTCTGAAATATCTAAATCTTAACAATTTAATTGAATTGACATAAGTTAAAAATATTATTATTAATAATGGCTAAAGCAAAGAGAACGGTGAGCTCCACTATTTACATTTTTGTTATGGTAGAGCGAGGCATACTAAAACTTCCGGGAATTTTTACACTTGAAAAGGGAATTAGTGCAATGAGCTTTATCCATTAACGTAATTAAAGTTTTAGTGCTAGGGTCTGGGTTAGGTTTAGTTGTCTATTTTTTAAAATTAAAATAGTAAAAGCAAATATAGCAGCCAAAAATACCATTTATGGAGCGCACCGTTCTCTTTGCTTTTACCAATAATTATAATATATGAATATGTATAATCATAATGTATAGAAGGAGGGTCTGTATTAATAAGACAAGACACGAATTTCCATATTTTAACCCTACTAACTACTAACACAGATTAATTACTTCACGTCTTCACTAACTTGACTTAACTACACTGACTAGCCTACAGCTTAGGGGTTAATAACTTAGTTAGACTAAAGAAAAAAGTTGTATTTTTTAAATTTTAATTAGGGCCTAATTAATTGACTCAAATTGACATTTGATTTGAACTGTTCAGTCACTTCAGTTCAACAATTTCGTTTGAACACGTTTTTGAAAGCATTCAATACCAAATTTATAATGACACTTCAATTATCTATTAAAATACATAAGAAACTTTTCTAAAGCTAATTAAACTATTTTTAAAAACGTGTTATATACCGGCTATTTTATGTAATAAGAAAAAGGCCTAAAAGGGTGATGTTGTCAGTTAATGTTATCTGAGGTCAAAATAAAGTTTTTATTCCTATTTTTTAATTTACTGAAAACAATAAAAATTAAAACCAGTTAGCATATGAGTACCGATAAAATCATCTTCAGTGGTCATATTAACAAAACAAACAATATCACAACCATTTTAAAAAAGTAATAAATAATAAAATAATTATTATACTGTTAAGTCATTTAAGTACTTGATTAATAAGGCATGTTTAACTCAAATGAAAAACAACCTAGTAGCCATCATTAATTTATTAAAAGTTAATACTATGTTTTAATTTTTTAATATAAGATTTTCGACTTACTTCTACTACGTATCAATATCTCAATAAGTCAATCGACTCAATTACAATCCAAATATTAATTTAAAACAACCCTATTTTTATATTAATAATTTTATGTAAACAATAAAATGTACTTTAATCGAATTCATTGGTAGTATTAAGATACACAATTCTCATTTGTGACATTGATATAAGTTTAGAGCCTTTCTTACCTTTTCTTATCTGTTACAGACGCTCCTCCTATACAGAAGATTATTGCGTCCTACGCTTATCTATGGTTTGTATCTAGTCCTGACTTCTTATTAGATTTCGGCGTCAGTTAGAGACTGTAGAGCATAAAAAATCAAATAAATTAAATCTCATGATTATAAAATTAGATAAACAAGCTAAGGAGCCGCCAATCAAGTACGTCACGATATTTTTGACCATTTTAACTCCCCCCCCCTCCCCCACTCACAAACTGTCACAAATTCCGGACAAAGTACGTCACACTTTCGAAAAAAAAGTTTTTAATTAACAAAATAATTAAAATTTAATATAAAACACCGTGACGTCACACAGGGCCGGACACCCCTCCCCCTGTCACAAACTGTCACACTTTCTATTAGGCTATTAGCATCCAGCAAAATAAAAAGTTACAAAATAGAAATCAATAAGTAATAAGATATATAAGGAATTAAGGATTAACAAGAAATAAATAAAACTCATTTGTTTTTTGTCTATATTAATTTTAAACCAGTGAAATATATTATATATAACGCGCTTATTTCCAATTCTGCAATAAAAAAAATTAGGGCTGTTAACAATTAATTTAAAATTAATCGTTAACTTTTGAAAAATTAACGATTAATTAATCATTAATTTCGATTAAGGCTCAAAATTGGAATTTATGGTGTCAAAAGTAACATTTATTCAACGTACTTGTCGAAAATCGAAATAACACTGGAATGTCTTCTTTATATGACATCTTTTAACCAACAACGCAAAAAGACTAGTGTATTGACATTATTTGATTCAAGTGATGAGCCGGTCTTATTGACAATATAACCAGCCGAGCTGAACAATCGTTCACATAGCTTTAGATTGTCTCAACAGAAGTTTCTGATGCTGTAGTGGATGTTTGGTATGTAGGTGATATGTAAGCGAAGAGTTAGAACCATGGTAGCAATGTTCCCTGTAAGTAGTGCCGTTGCGCAGATATTTGATCGACGCCACGCAGGAGTTTAGAATCACCGCGCAGCAAATTTTGTAATATATTGCACAAAAATGGACGTTGTGCAACTTTGCACACGAGTTTTTTTAAAACTTTGCACACGGACCAACGAAGCTTAGACTTAGAGGGAACATTGCATGGTAGGCAAACGATTTCTCTCAATGGAAACAATAACCTTTATCAACATTTTGGACATTCACGTAAGTGAATAGTTAAAACCAAAATGTTCGTGTAATCGTCCGGATATTAGTTTATATTTATCGGTAGAAATATTTTACTTTTTGACTGCCAGTACATTTATAAGTGTTGGATCGATTGATTAATCGTTAAAAATTGTAACGATTAATCGAGAAATTAATCGTCAATTTCCGCAGCCCTAAAAATATTTTAAGATAATGAATTTTCTATTAATTTTTTTACCCTAACCTGTAAGTGTAACTCTCACTTTCATATTGTAACCCGTCCCCAACACCACCCCCCCCCCAAAATCGAATAAAGATTTGATCCAATCAAAAAAATTTAGGTAAATAATGAATGAAAACTATTCACTATAAAATCCATAAATAATCTTATAAGTGAATCTATTTAAAAAATGTGAAACCAAAAAGTCACGTTCGGGGCGATAGAGAAAAGGATTTTGCGACAACCAACAAATTCCTTAGCATCATAGTTTGTATACAAGATGGCTGACAGCGTGAAAAATTCCTTCTCAAAACAGAAAAACGTCCCGGTAAGTGTTAATTATACTTAAAAATTTAATTACATATTAAATTTAATTAATTTATATATATCATGATTCAGTTATCTTGACTTCGGTTTGCCTGCTAGTCCTATTAAGTCGACGATTTTGAAATGGAAACCGCCAAAGGCCAAAGTTTCTCTTTAACTTTATCGTAGAAAACCCAACATTTTTTTATATCTTGATCTCCATGACAATTTGAAACCTACTCAGTATTTCATGTTAAATCATTTAATGACAATGATGTGTGCCTCACAACTAAAATGTTTTGATCCATATTTTTGTCCAACTGTTAATTAACATCCAATGCAAAATCAAATAAAATTGATACCTTTTTGGTTTTGTTTGATTTGTTGAGTATGTAACAGTATGTTGAGTGAGTATAATAAATAACACAATTTTATAAAAATATATTTATAATGTTAACTGTCCAATAAATTAATTTAAATAAGTTTTTCTTGGACATTTCTTATATAGAAATCCTAAGCTGTGGTTTTGTTTTCAGAATAAGATCAAGTTAGCCAACACTAAAGCGGGGTCAGGACAAAACGATAATAAACAAACCTCAGATATACTGAACAGAGAAGAGGAATACAAGTAAAATTTCATTTAAAAAAAAATATTTACTGAAAACAAAAGTATTTGAAAGATATTAATTTCACCTTTAAGGATATTTATTTTATTTTTCAGAAAATGTTCTTTGCATTTTTGCAGGTGTAAAAAAATATGAAATTATTTTTGTATTGTTATTGATGGGAGGGGGAAAATAATAAAATAATTTGATTTATTTTAAAAGTATTAAGAGAATTTTAATTTCTAATTTTTTAAAAAAAAGCATATAATTTTAACAATTTATTTCAATGTTAAATGTTTTGACCAAGAACAGAAACTGTTTTATTGTGCAATCCTTTGGTTATGTTTAAACATTAATAAGTGTACATTTATAAATGTTTATTCTAGGCGATTAAATGCAGAGCTTGAAGCAAAGACAGCCTCATTGGTGCAAGAAGCAGAGATGGTAATGGTAAGCATCTTGACACACAACTAACATCTGTCAAATCTGTCAACTATATTGTGAGCAAAATGTGGGTGAGACTGCACTCATACCCTGTTTACATGTTATCTATCTACACAACTATATTGTGAGCAAAATGTGGTTGAGACTGCACTCATACCCTGTTTACATGTTATCTATCTACACAACTATATTGTGAGCAAAATGTGGTTGAGACTGCACTCATACCCTGTTTACATGTTATCTATCTACACAACTATATTGTGAACAAAATGTGGTTGAGACTGCCCTCATACCCTGTTTACATGTTATCTATCTACACAACTATATTGTGAACAAAATGTGGTTGAGACTGCACTCATACCCTGTTTACATGTTATCTATCTACACAACTATATTGTGAACAAAATGTGGGTGAGACTGCACTCATACCCTGTTTACATGTTATCTATCTACACAACTATATTGTGAACAAAATGTGGTTGAGACTGCACTCATACCCTGTTTACATGTTATCTATCTACACAACTATATTGTGAACAAAATGTGGGTGAGACTGCACTCATACCCTGTTTACATGTTATCTATCTACACAACTATATTGTGAGCAAAATGTGGGTGAGACTGCACTCATACCCTTTTTACATGTTATCTATCTACACAACTATATTGTGAAGTAATTTTCTATTTACTAAGCTATTTTTAAGATGGGTCATTGTGTAAGAGAAAAAATATGTCATTTTTAAAAAGTTTTGGGTACATTTTAGTATCAAATTGAACCAAATTAAATGTCAAAGGTCATGGCCATGTAACACTTAGACTTGTTAAACAACACTTGATGTTAAAATGTATTTCAGAGAGAACAAGAAAATGTCTTGGCCAAGTCTCACCTCTTGGACAATATCAACTCTGAAGAGTTTTTACAGTGAGTAAATTGGCTTAATAAATTTATCCTAGATTTATTCTTTATAATCATTTCAACATTAAAGAGATAGTAAAATATTTATTATTTCTCCTGTTACAGAGAGTGGGATGAAACCAATGATGATACAGAAATAAAATCCAGAAAGCCACAGGTGAGACCGATTTTGAGCTTATGTTTGGCTAAAATGTTGACTTTTGTACACAGCTAAAATAATATAAAAAAAAACTGGAACAAAAACTTTGGCTGATTTTTCAAAGCAAATTTATTTTAGATCACTGGTATCAGCTTCTATTTAATGCACGATTAACAGATCAATGTAAAGTGATAAGATTAACAGATCAATTTAAAGTGATAAGATTAACAGATCAATGTAAAGTGATAAGATTAAGAGATCAATTTAAAGTGATAAGATTAAGATATCAATATAAAGTGATAAGATTAAGAGATCAATGTGAAATGATCAGATTAACAGATCAATGTAAAGTGATACGATTAAGAGATTACTGTAAAGTGATGAGATTAACAGATCAATGTAAAGTGATAAGATTAAGTGATCAATGTAAAGTGATAAGATTAAGAGATCAATTTAAAGTGATATCAAATCTCAGGTAAAAAAATTGTCTCTAACCTAAGAAGTTTACAGATTATAATACATTATTGTTGGTGTCATGAGTCTTTTTATTTTTAAACACAATTTTTGTTGTTGTTTGAGTTTATTAGGAATCCAATGCCAGACATTCTTCTAAATTGAACAACACAAGCAGACCAACCTCTGGGAAAAGGGCTGCTGGAAGTGTCAGGTAATATCATGGAACTAGAAAAGGTGTCCTGTAAGATCTGGTAGCATGGGGACATTAAGAAAAACAAATTTCGGAATTTTAGAAGTCTGGTAGCATTATAGGAAATATTGGATAGTGGAGTCAGATTAAAAAAAATAGAAGTCAAAAAATGATTTTTAAAAACCACGTTTTTATAAGCGGACTAAAAAGAAGAAAATAATATATTTTTTCACAGAATTGTGAAGGAAAAATCTTTTTCTGGATTGATAAAAATTTCAAACTTATATGCTTAAGTACTATGATGTAATATGACTTAAAACGTGGGGCGGGCGCTTCTCAGGCTTAACTAATTCAATTCACTCATTTTCTTACTCGTCATTTGTAAACCCTAATCATTTTAGCCAAACGCCTAAAAAGCGCCCGCCCACGTTTTTAGTCATATTACATCATAGTACTTGAGCATATAAGTTTGAAATTTGTATAATAGATAAACTAAAAAGTTCAATAATTTAATAACGGTACATTCGATCGATCTGAAATTTTGATACAATGCATTGTCATCCAAGATCTATCTGTGGTAAAATTTTGAGATCTCTAGGACCATCAGAAGTGGTTTAATTTTACGTTGGCAGATTTGAAAAATTGTGGACAGACAAACAGGAACGAAAGTGAGTTAATAAAAACGTGGTAAGAAATAGAGTTTAGCCATTGGGTTAGATTCAACAATGTCTTAATGATTGTTTTATTGACATTTTTCAAATGATATGGTTGTAATTTTTTAAAAACTTATTAATAATATCATACGCTCATATGTTATATCACCTGAATCTAGCAAGAAAAAAGTCACACCAAAGTCATATGTCGCTGATAATGTGGCGGTACCAGATGACAGCTTTATAACAGCACTACACCAAGAGTTCTCCGACTTGTCTGCCAGACTAGGTCAAGATGGAGATGCTACAGCGGAAGATGATGGGGACGATATTCTACCCCTGGGTGCAGCAGATATGGGGACAGGTAGATAATGATATATCATTGACCTGGATCAGAACATAAGGTGTAGATCTGGTACTTCTTTTTATTTCAGAGGCTTGCCTATCATAATTAATGTCGTGCTATGATTACACATAGTATTTAGTGTGTGGGAAAGTTTAATTACAAATTATTTTAGTTTGAACCAGTACTGGAGTTAGATAACGTGAAGTTGAAACAGATTGATTTCATTCAATCACTTTGATTTCATTCAATCACTTTGATTTCATTCAATCACTTTGATTTCATTCTATCACTTTGATTTCATTCATTCCATCACTTTGATTTTATTCCATCACTTTGATTTCATTCCATCACTTTGATTTCATTCCCTCACTTTGATTTCATTCCATCACTTTGATTTTATTCCATCACTTTGATTTCATTCCATCACTTTGATTTCATTCCCTCACTTTGATTTCATTCCCTCACTTTGTGTCATCATCAGAGGCAATGCTAAGGTTTATGAAAGCCAAGTTGAGAGTTATGCAAGAGGAAGTTGATCGACTCGTGCACGAGAATCACTTAAAGGTAGTCATTGTTTATTCTTTGTACCCTGCATTTGACTACATTTGAGAAATGAAGATTTCATGTAGCTACATTGAAAAATATATGCAAAAATAAAATATAAACAATGGGAAAGAATTTGTTTGTGTATTGTGGAGTTATTAGTTTCAGAAAGTGAACATTAACCATCATGCAGGGGAAGGGTCATTGATGTGTCATATTGAAATAATAATGATAAGAATTGTCCAATCGTTTTACCATGTATATATTTTGGTATGATGGCATCTAATGTAATTAGTTTTAGTAAGTGGTTTAAGATGTTGATGGTATGTAATGTAATTAGTTCAAGTAAGTAGTTTAAGATGTATAAACTGTTCAAAAAAAAAGAAAGTTTTTAAAGATTTGAAATGAATTTTAAAAATTTTCTTACTATGTGAATGTGAAAATTTTTGTGGTGAAAACATCAAGAACATGTTTTAGTATTTTCACTGTCAAAAGTATTTAAGCTATCATATAACTAACAAAAAAGTCATTTTAGTTTTTTCAAGATTTGCAATACAGAGTAAATTTCTTAACTGTAATCTTGCTTTGGTGAAGTTAATCTCCTAACTGTGATTACTTTGTTCAAGTTAATCTCCTAAATGTGATCTGGCTTTGGTCAAGTTAATCTCCTAACTGATTACTTTGGTCAAGTTAATCTCCTAACTGTGATTTTGCTTTGGTCAAGTTAATCTCCTAACTGTGATCTTGCTTTGGTCAAGTTAATCTCCTAACTGTGATTATCTTATCTTATCTGTTTACAGATGCTCCTTCTATACAGAAGATTATTGCGTCCTACGCTTATCTATGGTTTGTGTTTAGTCCTGCATTTTTATTAGAGATTTAAATGTTGATAAAGTGTTGGTTTTCCTGGATTCTTCAGGCAACCCATTCCACGCCCGAATTCCGGACGGGAAGAATGAAAATTTGTATGTGTTTGTTCTTTCATACGGGATAAGAAAGATGTTTTTATCCTTATGTCTATCTGAGGGTTGTATTAGATATCTTTGTGTTGTAATACTAAATTAGAATTAACTGCTTTATGTATGATTACTAATTTGCTCTTGGTTCTTCTATCCTCTAGTGTTTCAAGGTTTAATGATTTAACTAATGGTGTTATTCTTGTCAGTTTTGAATATTCTCCAGTAATGAATCTGGCAGCTCTTTTTTGAATTTGTTCTAGTTTATCAATGCTTTCTTTGGTGGATGGGTCCCATACAGAAGATGCATATTCTAGTACAGGTCTCACCAAGTTAATCTCCTAACTGTGATCTTTGCTTTGGTCAAGTTAATCTCCTAATTGTGATCTTGCTTTGGTCAAGTTAATCTCCTAACTGTGATCTTGCTTTGGTCAAGTTAATCTCCTAACTGTGATCTTGCTTTGGTTCAGGAGGAAGAAAACCGTCTGCTGAATCAGAAATTGAAGGACACAGAAGAAGACAGAAATCGTTTGTTGAGGACAAGCACGGCCCAGCAGCAGCAGATGGAAAAACACAAGAAAATGGCCGAAGAGATGAAAGTAAAGAGTGACAGCCTGGAGGCACAGATGAATGCTATGAAAAAGGTTCAAAATGCTGAATTTGTCCTAAGTTGTTTTTTTTTATCTGCGGTCTGTGGAATCAACAAACTGAACATAGAAATATCCATACACTTAACCCCATTACCGGCTATTAAAAATTTTAAAATTAACCCTTATTTGGCGAATAAATCTAAAACAGTACGGTAGACCGAAGAAGTCATAGTGTACACAAAAATTTGATTGTTTCTTTACCATCAAAATAAAATATTTAGGTATTTTTGAGGCCTATGGCTTCCCATAGTTTTGAGCACTGTAACTACATGATAGCATTTTGGACGAGAATAATCGGCTCTGCCGCATACTGCAGATCATAATATCATTTGGACGATTATAGTCGGGTCTACGGTGTAAAGGTCAATAGATCAAGACGACTATAGTCAGGACAACCGGTAAAGGGGTTAAAAAAACCAACTTTTCTTTTCAATGCATGGATAAAAAATGGATTTCCTCACCTCCACTTCAATGTACACAGTTTTTGTTATCTACACCTCATTTAGAAATTGATAGATTTATTATATGAATAGATTTATTAAATGAATAGATTTATTAAATGAATAGGATTTTTTTAGTTAGTCTGTTTTTATTTAAGCTTAAATTTTTCATTTATCAACAGAATAATATTTGAATTGTTTTGTAGACTGTGATGATGAATTTCATACAGTGGCGTAGCTAGAACTTTTGCCGCTCGGGGCGGTCTCCAATTTTGCCGCCCTTTTAGGGGCCGTCCATAAATGACGTCACGCACCTGGGGAGGGGGGGAGAGGGGAGTCACACATTTGACGTCACATCAAAACACGCAAGTTTAAATAAAAGTTCCACTTAACTATATGATTACCGACACTTTATCTGATGACGTTTTACATGGCTTCAAGTGTGTTACGATATAAGAGTACAGTCTTACACTAAAAACATATTTAAATGACAAAAAATTATTTGAAACATGCTCATTTTCAAATAGGAAATACAGCTTTTATGAGGGTGGGTGGAAACTTCGTTACGTCATATTGAAGAAGGGATCTAAGTTTTTGTGACGACGTGTGACGAGGGGGAGGGGGTAAAAAATCAGCCAAAATTGCGTTACGTCATTTATGGACGGCCCCTTAAGTCAATCATGTGATGTTTTTTTAAATAAATTAATAAACTTGAATAAATAATTGTAATTGAAACGCATTAAATTTGGGGAACATTTTTTCCATTGCATGCCCTATATATGTAAGCAGTAATAAAAGAGTAATATAAGATAATATACCTATAAATACAAATTTTAAAAAATACAAGATACTTTTTTTAAAGGCATAAGAAAGTTATTGAGGTCGCAGGTCCCCAAAAAAAAATGAGACATAACATATTCCAAATTTACACCCAAAAACATTACCAATTAATATGCATTTATTTTTTATTTATAAATACATGTAGATTATATATATACATTAGTATGTTAACATATTTATACATAAACTTACCTACTTTCATAGTAGAAAAATCGTGTATTATGATACCAAAATTTATATTATTTGTAATATCTTGTTCTATGGACAAAATTGCAACATTTTGTAGTCTTAAATCAATCATTGTGGAACGTAGATATTTTTTTATCAACTTAGTTTGGAGAAGCTCCTTTCACAAGTAGATACACTGATAGCAATTGTTGAAAACATTCTTAGCAAAATTATAATGTTGGGTACAGAATTTTCCAATCTTTACTGCTGAATATATTTGAATAGATCAAGGGGGGCCTTTCCAACGTTTTTTCAAACAGAATGCCACTTCTGTAGTGTAGGTACAACAACGGCTGGTCTTAGGCCACTGCAACCTATGCGGCCACAGTGAGCCCCGTGCTTTCATAGGCCCCACCTATCTTAATATTCACTTATTATCCTTATTAATACCTTATCCCTACCCAAACTGGGTCCCCCGCAATCCTTTTCGCAAACTAAGCCACATAGAGCTCCGCAATCGCTAAGACCGGTCTGTGTACAACCATAAAAACCCGATTCATTTTTCTCTCAAAATTGAACTGTTCTTTGTCATTGTCAATAAAGAAATTTATTTGATGTTCAAATTCTTCATTTAGTAGTTTACATGGTATTATACACGAATATTTTCTTACAAGGACATGCAACTCATCAAGGCGTTCTTTTATTTTCTTTTATAATTCCATCCATGGATAAAAACATTTCCTGTTGTACTTCTTGCTCTTAAGATAGAGCCACGTCTTCTGTATTTTCCCCACTCATATTTTTTCTCCTTCTAACTCTGCGTTCAGTTGATATTTCCAACTTTTTATAACAGCATACTGTATTTGCACATCTCTTTGCTCCATGAAATGAGTTTGCATTAATTTTAAAAAAGAGACGGGTTCCCATAAATTGAGGTAACATAGAAAAGAAATTGATTGCATTGAATTGAGTAAAATTCCAGCATCTGATCTCGTTTTTCTAGTTACTTCTTCAGATCTCAATTTTTCCAAGACTCTTGAAATTTTAAATTATGTCTTTTTCGAAATTATTTATTTTGGTGTTTATTAACGGGGAAATCTGAACATTTTCTGAACATAGACGAAGTCAAATTATTTACACAATACTTTAATTGGATAGGCGTACAATTCTTAATGAATAACCGTAGTTTAATGAAAAACACAAATTGTGTGTGTGCTACTTTAATGCAATAAAAATATTTAATTTTGAGCAAGTTACCTTACAATAATTTTCTAAAATCTGAAACAGTAATATAAAATACTACTCGCAAGTTAAACACAATGTTTGAACCACCATGTTATGTAGGCACTTGTTAGCGAATCATTCTGCGCATGTCGAAATTCCACGCAAAACTGTCGTGGCGATAATAATAGCACATATTATTCGGCCCCGTGGTGATGCTTTTTGTGTTGTTTTTTTGTGGTGTTTGTGTGTGTGTGTGTGCAGTTTTCTTATAAAAGCGCCATCTGTGACGCATACCGCTTAATTTTCAAAAAAAAACTATATACCTTTTTTGAGCGATTTTTTGAACTGTTTTGCATTAGTTAAAACCACCACTATGTTATCAAACAAATGTTGCGCGAATCTGTTTAGTCTCGAAATAAAGAATATTTTTGTTTCACCTTGGTTTTCCCAATTCAAAAGAAAAAGGTGGTTGTCGGAAATGACATTACCTTTCAAATGTCCGCAAATGCCGCCCCTATATGTGTGCTGCCCGGGGCGGACCGCCCCCACTGCCCCCCCTAGCTACGCCACTGATTTCATATGATATAAATAGATATTTTTTATGGTTAATTACACTACCGGTGGTAAAAGAGGTTTCCTGTAATTAAATCATGTAAAATTGTACCGGTAAAATAAAAAAACATCCTCTGGTTTCGCACATTATTAACACTTACAGTTGAGCCAGAATGCAGGATTAAAAACTAAATTTAGATGGCCAATGAGTATTAATATCCTGCTTGTGCTCAAGTATTTCTGGCTTAAATCCATTGAGACAGTAAACAAAAGCCTGCAGAGTTGCTCCCCTTGTATGAAAACTGTATGAAATTCATGCATGTTGCCGTGTGTGCATTTTAAAATTCAAATCATATGTGAATTATGAGAGCTAAAAATACAAGGGTCTTTCCTTTGTATTGTAGCTTAACAAAGTAGAGGTTATTCTTATATCTTGACTTACCTATTGCTCCTTCTATACAGAAGATGATTATTCATACAAGTTTTTGAACCAAATATTGGCTATATTATATTAGATTTTCAAGAAAGTTGAAAACACTTAAAATGATTGTTTCGTTTTAACCCCTTTACCGTTCATTTATTTTTTGGAATTGCAAACCATTTCTGTCACTTTAATTTAAACAAAAAAATTAATTTAAAAAGTTTTTTTTTAAATTTAATGTTCTTCATCTATTTCTTGAGTATTTTCAAGTTCTAAATCATCTGGATATGGCCATGGCTAAATAAATAGTAAAATCACAAAATGATAGTGTACCTGATAGTGTACCATCTTCTATGGAATAAGATAACTTAAACATTGACAACTAAATTATTCATCATTGGTAACTTTTTGCCAAACAAATTAGGAAAAGAAAATGTCTTATCGTATGTTATTCCATTGTAGATGAAACAAAATACACAAACATTGATGACGTACATCACAACAAATAAATGTACGGTGTACCATATTTGCAATGAATCAGAAAATGGAAATAATATAAACAAAAAAGTTTGGTTTTGTGTTTCTGGGGTTCTTTCAGCCCTCTTGGTATACTGCGCCCCCTGCCCATCAATATCGCCAAAAGATTTCAGTTACATAATGCCTAGATGTAGTTAAAGATGTTATTCAGTTTGGACGAGCTTAATCGAGGCCACCACGCTACGGTAGTCTTTTATTATTTAGGCGAGTTAACTCGGGGTTACCGTTTGTCGGACAATTTAGTGGCACGATTTAACTCGGGATGAACGGTAAAGGGGTTAAGTTGATATTTTTTAAATAAAATGTCAGCAGAAGGTTTTTTTCCAGTTGTTTTGTTTTTGAAAGTTGTGTAAAAATATTAACAGGAAGTGGTTGTGTAAAAATGTTAACAGGAAGTGGATCAGATGAAAAGAAACCAAAAACAACAGCAGACATCGCAGTCAGCCACTGAGGTGAGGCTCAACAGAGCTTTGGAGGAGATCGAAAAGTACAGGGAGGAGCTGAGCAAAGCTAAAACTACATCAAAGGTCAGGGTCATATAGTGATATAGGACAGTAAGGTAGGCAACACACCAAATGGGTGACTTCAATGTCCTGTTATATTTTATACACCGACACCGGGATTTATAAATTTTTAGTTAACAAAAATATCCAGTTTATTTGATGAAAGTGAAAGCTGTGACTTACAAATGGACTTTTTCAAAGTTCTTTTAAATATTATTTTGTTTAGTTTGTACAACATAGTACATAGTAGTATATTGCTTGATTAAATCTTTTGATGGATTTATGTCATATATTGGAAATGAATCAATTAATCCACATCTAAATTTTTTAATACAAGTTAAAATGATTATAAAGCAAGAATGGGAATTTCTTTTGAGCATTTTGCTAATCGATGTGTGATGTATGAAATAATTATTGTGTGATGTATGAAATAACTATTGGTGTGTGATGTATGAAATAATTATTGGTGCGTGATGTATGAAGTAATTATTGGTGTATGATGAATGAAATAATTATTGGTGTGTGATGTATAAAGTATTTATTAACTCATGTTTGAGATTGTTGACTTGCAGGATGTACACGACAGTGAGAAGAAGAGAGTGGAGCAGCTGATGGCAGAGAACAAGAGGTTGGAGAAACAGAAAAATGAACTCATGTCGGGCTTCAAGAAACAGATGAAACTCATTGATGTGCTTAAACGACAGAAGGTAAGGGAAAGTGGGGCGGAAAAGGGGAGGGGGGGGTGGCTTTGACGTACCACCACTAAAGTAAATGATTTTCCCTTTGCCGTTGTGTTTTATAAGTTACAGCCAAATAAAAATTCTTTTTAAGAATTATTGTATTTATGATTTCCTGGGAACAACTGCTCCAATAATATGAGTTTTGTCATATTTTTTACATCGGCACCTGAGCCACATTTTTATATATTGTTGATCTCACTGGAATAAACTTTTAATACATATATGAGATGGATAATATGTCCATGCGATGGTTTGTATGTCCATATGTCCCAGTAAAAAAAACAACCAAAACCAAGAGTTAAGTGTAACTGACTGCAGGTGTTTGACTTGTCAGTTATTTCGATTTGACTGCAAAAGTAGGTCATATTTTCAATGGACTATAAAATTATTTGTTATTTTGGTTGACTCTGTCATGTAAACTTGTTGAATTGTTTTCTTTGTTTGTCTTCACACGCACATAACTTGTACAGTTGAATTGTTTTCTTTGTTTGTCTTCACACGCACATAACTTTTACAGCTGAATTGTTTTCTTTGTTTGTCTTCAGATGCACATAGAAGCTGCCAAGATGATGCAGTTTTCTGAGGAAGAGTTTGTTAAGGCTTTAGAGTGGGGAAGTTAGAGCTCTCTTGGTTTGTCAGGACAATTGACAGTGTTAGCTCTCTTGGATTGTCAGGACAATTTACAGTGACAGTGTTAGCTCTCTTGGCTTGTCAGGACAATTTACAGTGACAGTGTTAGCCACATCATGGACACTACTGAAAGACCACAAGATGGAATATAGAGTTCCAGAATATGAATGATAAGTCTTGATAGAATATGATATATTCATGACTTATGATATATTCAAGACGTGATATATTCATAACTTTTGGTATATTCATGACTTATGAATCATGGGATGGACATTAAATTATAATCTTTAAAAAAAAATTTAAAAAAAAATTAATGACGAAGATTATTGGTGAATTAAATTTGAAATGAAAGATTTATTAATTAACATGAATTATGAAAAGTTTTCAATTACCCTAAAGATTCACTGGACATTATTTGTGTATTTTTATATTGAATAATAAAATATTTCCTCATTTGAAACTCAAGAGTTTTACAATATCATAGTTTTAGTTGGTGTATTTCTGGCCCTGGGATGGTAGGATGTCGTAACACAAGATAAGCTCATATAATACTCTCCAAAACATGATAATTACAAATGAAAAAATGAAACATAAATGTTTATAATCAGTGTCATAGATTAAATCAGTGTCATAGATTAAATCAGTGTCATAGATTAAATCAGTGTCATAGATTAAATCAGTGTCATAGATTAAATCAGTGGACGGAAGATTGAAATTACAGCGATGGAGATGGAGATGTTGCAGTAATTAAAACAAAAATCTTTTGAAAAAAATTCCTAACACATATAACAATAAAAAGAGAATGAATTTGTGATTAGAATTATTTGATGGAAGTAAAGCCAATGTCATCCTATACCCAATCCTATTTATAGAATCAGGAAAATACCAACAAACTGTGACAAGATTAGTGTCGTGAGATGATTAGCGTGAGATGATTAGCGATGAGGATGACAGCAAGAAACTAAATCAGTTAGCTGGACGGAGAAAGTGACATCATCTTTATATTTGAGTCACTTCAATTACATAACTAAATTGATAACATTCAGGAATGTAAAAAGTTAGTCACATGGTCAATGACAAAGTTAGTCACAATGCCAATGACAAATTTTCAAATCATTAAATTGTGTGATGGCAAAATTTAAATAAATTTTTAAAAAATGGCAAAAAAATATTTGAGAGATGAATCAAATGGGATATTAAATGTAAAAATAAATACAATGTGAAATCCCTGTTATATAGAAACTGCTAGAAAACTTTCAAATCAAATTATCTAAATCAATTCAATAACACATTCACATCATGACAAGTAAACACAAAATTCAGCTTATGCTACAGCTTGTAACAATAGTGAGGACTTTAACTTATTCAGTGGTGAGTTTTACCGCAAATGAATTACACGAAGAACTTAAAATCATTAGGACTTTGAATATGTCAGTTAAAAATAAAATAATTCTATACAAATGTAATTTGACCAGGGTGTGTGTGTGTGTGTGATGGACAAATTAAATATTACTGTAAAATCAAAATAGACAACTAAAGAAAATTATTAAAATGAATTTGAAGAAATTTATTCAAGGCTTTTTGCAGAATTATTTGTTGAAATATTTGAACAATGAAAAAATTCATCACAAAAAAATTCATAGAATAATTTAAAAATCCTCGTTAGCGCTGTCGTCCTTGTCATTAGCACTGTAGTCATTTTCCACTGGTAGCTGCCTCTCATTGTCCACTCGTAGCTGCCTCTCATCTCCGCCATAGGACGATTGATCTAAACTGAGGTTGCCGGATTCATTCAAGTATGACTCTCTGCCACTGATGTTAATGGATTCATTGATGCGTGAATTCCCTGCGTGTTCTTGTCTACTGTCAAAAGTCTTGTCCTTTTGACAAGGGGCATCACCCTGATCTGATCTAGATCCTTCGTCCTGTATATCAGCGAAAAGGCAACTATTAAATAAACATATAGCTACTATTGAATAAAAATATAGCAACATATAGAAACTATTAAATAAACATATAGTGATTTAAAAAAATTCTGGATCACTATTTTGATTTGATTTATTGTTCAAGTCTGTGGTCACATATCTATGTATTTAAGTAACCTTGTATGTGGTCAAGTAACCTTGTATGTGGTCAAGTAACCTTGCATGTGGTCAAGTAACCTTGCATGTGGTCAAGTAACCTTGTATGTGGTCAAGTAACCTTGTATGTGGTCAAGTAACCTTGTATGTGGTCAAGTAACCTTGTATGTGGTCAAGTAACCTTGTATGTGGTCAAGTAACCTTGTATGTGGTCAAGTAACCTTGTATGTGGTCAAGTAACCTTGTATGTGGTCAAGTAACCTTGTATGTGGTCAAGTAACCTTGTATGTGGTCAAGTAACCTTGCATGTGGTCAAGTAACCTTGTATGTGGTCAAGTAACCTTGTATGTGGTCAAGTAACCTTGTATGTGGTCAAGTAACCTTGTATGTGGTCAAGTAACCTTGTATGTGGTCAAGTAACCTTGTATGTGGTCAAGTAACCTTGCATGTGGTCAAGTAACCTTGCATGTGGTCAAGTAACCTTGTATGTGGTCAAGTAACCTTGCATGTGGTCAAGTAACCTTGCATGTGGTCAAGTAACCTTGCATGTGGTCAAGTAACCTTGCATGTGGTCAAGTAACCTTGCATGTGGTCAAGTAACCTTGTATGTGGTCAAGTAACCTTGTATGTGGTCAAGTAACCTTGTATGTGGTCAAGTAACCTTGTATGTGGTCAAGTAACCTTGTATGTGGTCAAGTAACCTTGCATGTGGTCAAGTAACCTTGTATGTGGTCAAGTAACCTTGTATGTGGTCAAGTAACCTTGTATGTGGTCAAGTAACCTTGCATGTGGTCAAGTAACCTTGTATGTGGTCAAGTAACCTTGCATGTGGTCAAGTAACCTTGCATGTGGTCAAGTAACCTTGTATGTGGTCAAGTAACCTTGCATGTGGTCAAGTAACCTTGCATGTGGTCAAGTAACCTTGCATGTGGTCAAGTAACCTTGTATGTGGTCACATTCTCTGTCTAGTGATCTTTCCTCAAATATCAACTTAAATATTATCAAAGCATCTCTACAGTGAGTTGACCAGAGGAACAATTTATTGTGGTGTTCAATAATACTTGCAGCTACACACTTCCAGCTATACTCTTGCAGCTATACACTCATAGCTATACACTTGTAGCTATACACTTGAAGCTATACACTCATAGCTATACACTTGTAGCTATACTCTTGCAGCTATATATGCTTCTAGCTTCATAATCACAGCTACATGCTTGGAGCTGAACGCTCGCAGCTACACGCTACTTGCTCATAGGGACAGACTGTGATGATGAGGACCACACATTGTATAGGAAGGCAGAGATAACTAGGTGGCCAGGAACATAAGAGCTTTCTTTGTATTCTTTTTAAATGAACTTATTCATTAACCCAGCTGCAATTATTGTGGGAGTGTGGACTGAGAGCCAAGAGCCATTCATATGGCTTCCAATGCAAGTAATTTAAATCTATACCTTGGTTACAGCACTTGACCTCATCAAAGTTGTCTCCCTTGGTGCAGTATCTTTGATAGCACTTTGAGTTTCCGTCACGAGCCTCGTGTACAGCTCATCTGCCTCTTGCCTGGCCAGCTCTGGGTGAAACCAGTAGATTCATTAATGTTTGCTGGAATCTATTAATACAATCATTAATGTTTGCTGGAATCTATTAATACAATCATTCATGCTTGCTGGAATATATTGTTAAAAATTAACCTGAGTTCTTATAACAGAAAAAAACTGTCTTTTCATTTGTTTACGATCAGTGATGAGTTACAGCTCTAAATTAAATAAAATATTTATGGTATGATTTCAGCTCAGTCATCTTTGCCAATTGTTCAAATGATCTTTGGTTATAAACTCAATATTTATGGTATCATTTCAGCTAAGTTATCTTTGCCAATAGTTCAAATGATCTTTGGTTATAAACTCAATACTTATGGTATGATTTCAGCTCAGTCATCTTAGCCAATAGTTCAAATGATTCTTTGGTTATAAACTCAATATTTATGGTATGTCTGCTAATAGTTATAAAGATCTCTTGTTATAAACTCAATATTTATGGTATGCCTGCTAATAGTTATAAAGATCTCTTGTTATAAACTCAATATTTATGGTATGCCTGCTAATAGTTATAAAGATCTCTTGTTATAAACTCACTATTTATGGTATGCCTGCTAATAGTTATAAAGATCTCTTGTTATAAACTCAATATTTATGGTATGCCTGCTAATAGTTATAAAGATCTCTTGTTATAAACTCAATATTTATGGTATGCCTGCTAATAGTTATAAAGATCTCTTGTTATAAACTCAATATTTATGGTATGCCTGCTAATAGTTATAAAGATCTCTTGTTATAAACTCAATATTTATGGTATGCCTGCTAATAGTTATAAAGATCTCTTGTTATAAACTCAATATTTATGGTATGTCTGCTAATAGTTATAAAGATCTCTTGTTATAAACTCAATATTTATGGTATGTCTGCTAATAGTTATAAAGATCTCTTGTTATAAACTCAATATTTATGGTATGCCTGCTAATAGTTATAAAGATCTCTTGTTATAAACTCAATATTTATGGTATGTCTGCTAATAGTTATAAAGATCTCTTGTTATAAACTCAATATTTATGGTATGTCTGCTAATAGTTATAAAGATCTCTTGTTATAAACTCAATATTTATGGTATGCCTGCTAATAGTTATAAAGATCTCTTGTTATAAACTCAATATTTATGGTATGCCTGCTAATAGTTATAAAGATCTCTTGTTATAAACTCAATATTTATGGTATGTCTGCTAATAGTTATAAAGATCTCTTGTTATAAACTCAATATTTATGGTATATGCTAAATAAAAACGGGTATATAGCTCAACTTGTAGTGTAATACTGTAATACCCTGTTTTTATTTTATGCATTTACTTTTTAAAAGCTGATTGCAGTATACCCCATACTATATTTGTGGTATGTCTGCTAATAGTTATAAAGATCTCTTGTTATAAACTCAATATTTATGGTATGTCTGCTAATAGTTATAAAGATCTCTTGTTATAAACTCAATATTTATGGTATGTCTGCTAATAGTTATAAAGATCTCTTGTTATAAACTCAATATTTATGGTATGTCTGCTAATAGTTATAAAGATCTCTTGTTATAAACTCAATATTTATGGTATGTCTGCTAATAGTTATAAAGATCTCTTGTTATAAACTCAATATTTATGGTATGCCTGCTAATAGTTATAAAGATCTCTTGTTATAAACTCAATATTTATGGTATGTCTGCTAATAGTTATAAAGATCTCTTGTTATAAACTCAATATTTATGGTATGTCTGCTAATAGTTATAAAGATCTCTTGTTATAAACTCAATATTTATGGTATGTCTGCTAATAGTTATAAAGATCTCTTGTTATAAACTCAATATTTATGGTATGTCTGCTAATAGTTATAAAGATCTCTTGTTATAAACTCAATATTTATGGTATGTCTGCTAATAGTTATAAAGATCTCTTGTTATAAACTCAATATTTATGGTATGTCTGCTAATAGTTATAAAGATCTCTTGTTATAAACTCAATATTTATGGTATGTCTGCTAATAGTTATAAAGATCTCTTGTTATAAACTCAATATTTATGGTATGTCTGCTAATAGTTATAAAGATCTCTTGTTATAAACTCAATATTTATGGTATGTCTGCTAATAGTTATAAAGATCTCTTGTTATAAACTCAATATTTATGGTATGCCTGCTAATAGTTATAAAGATCTCTTGTTATAAACTCAATATTTATGGTATGTCTGCTAATAGTTATAAAGATCTCTTGTTATAAACTCAATATTTATGGTATGTCTGCTAATAGTTATAAAGATCTCTTGTTATAAACTCAATATTTATGGTATGTCTGCTAATAGTTATAAAGATCTCTTGTTATAAACTCAATATTTATGGTATGTCTGCTAATAGTTATAAAGATCTCTTGTTATAAACTCAATATTTATGGTATGTCTGCTAATAGTTATAAAGATCTCTTGTTATAAACTCAATATTTATGGTATGTCTGCTAATAGTTATAAAGATCTCTTGTTATAAACTCAATATTTATGGTATGTCTGCTAATAGTTATAAAGATCTCTTGTTATAAACTCAATATTTATGGTATGTCTGCTAATAGTTATAAAGATCTCTTGTTATAAACTCAATATTTATGGTATGTCTGCTAATAGTTATAAAGATCTCTTGTTATAAACTCAATATTTATGGTATGTCTGCTAATAGTTATAAAGATCTCTTGTTATAAACTCAATATTTATGGTATGTCTGCTAATAGTTATAAAGATCTCTTGTTATAAACTCAATATTTATGGTATGTCTGCTAATAGTTATAAAGATCTCTTGTTATAAACTCAATATTTATGGTATGTCTGCTAATAGTTATAAAGATCTCTTGTTATAAACTCAATATTTATGGTATGTCTGCTAATAGTTATAAAGATCTCTTGTTATAAACTCAATATTTATGGTATGTCTGCTAATAGTTATAAAGATCTCTTGTTATAAACTCAATATTTATGGTATGTCTGCTAATAGTTATAAAGATCTCTTGTTATAAACTCAATATTTATGGTATGTCTGCTAATAGTTATAAAGATCTCTTGTTATAAACTCAATATTTATGGTATGTCTGCTAATAGTTATAAAGATCTCTTGTTATAAACTCAATATTTATGGTATGTCTGCTAATAGTTATAAAGATCTCTTGTTATAAACTCAATATTTATGGTATGTCTGCTAATAGTTATAAAGATCTCTTGTTATAAACTCAATATTTATGGTATGTCTGCTAATAGTTATAAAGATCTCTTGTTATAAACTCAATATTTATGGTATGTCTGCTAATAGATATAAAGATCTCTTGTTATAAACTCAATATTTATGGTATGTTTGCTAATAGATATAAAGATCTCTTGTTATAAACTCAATATTTATGGTCATGGCTGCTAATAGTTATAAAGATCTCTTGTTATAAACTCAATATTTATGGTATGTTTGCTAATAGTTATAAAGATCTCTTGTTATAAACTCAATATTTATGGTATGTCTGCTAATAGTTATAAAGATCTCTTGTTATAAACTCAATATTTATGGTATGTCTGCTAATAGTTATAAAGATCTCTTGTTATAAACTCAATATTTATGGTATGCCTGCTAATAGTTATAAAGATCTCTTGTTATAAACTCAATATTTATGGTATGCCTGCTAATAGTTATAAAGATCTCTTGTTATAAACTCAATATTTATGGTATGTCTGCTAATAGTTATAAAGATCTCTTGTTTTAAACTCAATATTTATGGTATGCCTGCTAATAGTTATAAAGATCTCTTGTTATAAACTCAATATTTATGGTATGTCTGCTAATAGTTATAAAGATCTCTTGTTATAAACTCAATATTTATGGTATGCCTGCTAATAGTTATAAAGATCTCTAGTTATAAACTCAATATTTATGGCATGCCTGCTAATAGTTATAAAGATCTCTTGTTATAAACTCAATATTTATGGTATGCCTGCTAATAGTTATAAAGATCTCTTGTTATAAACTCAATATTTATGGTATGTCTGCTTATAGTTATATAGATGTTTTGTTATAAACTCAATATTTATGGTATGCCTGCTAATAGTTATAAAGATCTCTTGTTATAAACTCAATATTTATGGTATGTCTGCTAATAGTTATAAAGATCTCTTGTTATAAACTCAATATTTATGGTATGTCTGCTAATAGTTATAAAGATCTCTTGTTATAAACTCAATATTTATGGTATGTCTGCTAATAGTTATAAAGATCTCTTGTTATAAACTCAATATTTATGGTATGTCTGCTAATAGTCATATAGATGTTTTGTTATAAACTCAAGTCTGCCAGTGCTCACCCCCCTCATCACTGTAAATGTTTGAGCTGTGTTGTGGTGGTGGATATGTCGCCAGCCCTGATCTGTGTCCATCAGTCTGGACATGGTCAGTAGTCTGGACATGGTCAGCATACGTCTGTCTCTTCACGTGTACTGTGCTGGGATGCGGTACTTGGTCGTTCTGGTTTTTGAGTGGCCAAGAGTTGGCGTAGGGCATCTGGGACATGTCCAGTCCTGCCATGGACACAAGCTGACCCAACCTGATGAGATGATAATACATGTGAGATTATAATACATGTGAGATTATAATACTTGTGAGATTATACGACACCTGAGATTATAATACATCTGTGATTATAATACATCTTTTCAAAATTTATTTTCAAAATTAATGAAACATTTCTTGTAAATGATTAACGTAGCTTATGTATAATGTACTGTAATTTTTGTGTTTGTTATGATATGAAAGTTAATTTAATACTTATAGGTATGTTATTTCTTACATGTAAAGCGCTGTGAGCCCAGTTCCTTACTGGGATACAGCGCTATATAAATAATCAATTTATTATTATTATTATTATTAAACAAATACAATAAAACATATATAAACTAAAAGATCTTGTTTTGGATGTCATTAAAATTTATCAAGAAAATAAATTTTATGCGCAACTTATTTAAAATATATTTATTAAAATTTAAAAAGAAATCATTTCGCTTTAAAAAAACAACAAAAAAAGTTATTTATTAATTGTATAAAATACAAAGTAAGAGTTTTCGGTGGGTGTATAAAATGTAAGTTTTTGGTGGGTGTATAAAATGTAAGTTTTTGGTGGGTGTATAAAATGTAAGTTTTTGGTGGGTGTATAAAATGTATGTTTTTGGTGGGTGTATAAAATGTAAGTTTTTGGTGGGTGTATAAAATGTAGTTTTTGGTGGGTGTATAAAATGTAAGTTTTTGGTGTATATATAAAATGTAAGTTTTCGGTGGGTGTATAAAATGTAAGTTTTTGGTGGGTGTATAAAATGTAAGTTTTCGGTGCGTATATAAAATGTAAGTTTTTGGTGGGTGTATATAATTTAAGTTCTTGGTGGGTGTATAAAATATAATAATTTCTCACCCAGCTTCATTCAGCATGTCAATAAAGTTGTGGAACTGTTTAAACGAGGCTTCTATACTCTCTAAGAACTTCTCGTCCTCCAAGATTCTTCGGCTGAGTGGCGGGCCTTTCTCTAGTCTCTCCAGCATACCTTCAAGTCGGTGGTTCTCTAACATGAGCTGATGACCACGACAAAAAGATTGTGGGAATTAGAAACATTTGAGAACCGTTTGTAGGTGAAGAATTTTAATTGACCACCGATTTTGATATAAAGAAATGATGACACAAGTCAGACATTTAGTGAATGTTTTTGAGGGTAAAGAGTAAAACGTGTTTATAGAATTATATGCTTGGAATACCTGCACAAGATGACCATGAACCCTATGACCCTGCACCAAATGTCTGATGACCCCTATGACCCACCTGTACAATCTGTTGCTCAGCTTTAGCCCTGGCTAACCGTTCCTCACGTATCTGACGCCTCATCTGTTCCAGTTCAATCTAAGACAGGAAACCAGGTGGAGATATAGCATTTATGGTTCAACCGACACAAGGATATCATCTTTAAAAATATATGTTCAACCGACACAAGGATATCATCTTTAAAAATATATGTTCAACCGACACAAGGATATCATCTTTAAAAATATATGTTCAATCGACACAAGGATATCATCTTTAAAAATATATGTTCAACCGACACAAGGATATCATCTTTAAAAATATATGTTCAACCGACACAAGGATATCATCTTTAAAAATATATGTTCAACCGACACAAGGATATCATCTTTAAAAATATATGTTCAACCGACACAAGGATATCATCTTTAAAAATATATGTTCAACCGACACAAGGATATCATCTTTAAAAATATATGTTCAACCGACACAAGGATATCATCTTTAAAAATATATGTTCAACCGACACAAGGATATCATCTTTAAAAATATATGTTCAACCGACACAAGGATATCATCTTTAAAAATATATGTTCAACCGACACAAGGATATCATCTTTAAAAATATATGTTCAACCGACACAAGGATATCATCTTTAAAAATATATGTTCAACCGACACAAGGATATCATCTTTAAAAATATATGTTCAACCGACACAAGGATATCATCTTTAAAAATTATTGTCTTAACAATTGTCATAAAATTTTAGTACAGTCGAAACCGCTTAAGTCGACGGCGTTGGGGTATGAAAAATGGCGTCGAGATAACCGATGATCGAGTTAAAACGAAAACCAATATGGCGGCAAAATATTAACATGTGCTTGAAATTTCTTTATGTCCATGATTAATTAGTTAGCGTTAATTAGTGATGGGATGATTAATCGGAATCGTATCGGAACCCTAATATTTCTTCACTCTTTCCTAAGGTTGTAATGACCGTTCGTTTTTAAGGACCGTTTAAAATTAAATATAACAATGGTTCCCACTCAGGAAAACGGAAAAAAGTCGGGAATTCTTAAAAATAAATTCTCGGCCTTGAAAGTCGGGAAAAGTTATGACTAATCGGGAATTTATATATATATATACACATATATACACATGTATATATATTTATGCCGAAGTAAAGGACTTTGATTACGTCTCTGTCATGTTTTCGATTCCATTTAATGAAAAATAAGTTACCAGTTTATAATTGTCTGCGCATGCGCTAAAAGGTCAAAGTTTACGCTTTCGCCGTGTCACAGCCGCTAGCGTTTGCCGTCGTATCACTAGTATCAGCGAATTTAAAATACAAATAAACAAATCAATATGGTTATTTTAAGTTTAATGCTTTTGACGTGCAGGATATCTGTTACTACTATCAGAACGTTCTCGAATTTCCTCAGTCAATCAAACTTGTAATATAAATAAAACTATTGTGGCCTTTGACCGTTGATCACAGCACGCTGTGGGCTGTGTGTACTGTGTTGGCCGGCAAATAAGTCTAAGCGAATTTTAAAAAAAAGTCATTCCTTATCAGAAATGATTTCATTTCATCGTCACGCGCGTGTTAGTGTCACAGTCACGTATCTTACTGGTAACAAAGCAACAACAACAAACTTTTAAAAGAATAATAATTTTTTATTTAATTATATAAAATACCACCATCGATTCTCGATACAAACCTTTATTTTCATTTCTAAAGATATTCGTTTATCTTAAAAAATAAAATGATTAATGCATCAGAAAATGAATTAAGTTTAATAATAATATAACATGCACTGCGAAATAATGACGATTCACGACCTCTAACGCGATTGTCCAGTACCTCGAGTGAATACAATAATACATACTCCATGGATACACGTCGAATTATAATTCACACACGCAAAACATCCGGTTAGTTTTATTGAAATCTCGTAGAATCACGCAATAGCCGGAAGTCTCGAAGAAAAGCGAGATGTCATCACTGTTTTGAACTAAAAATGACAAGAGTGCATTGCTAGGCCAACCGAAGAGGATCGAGCTAACCAAGTTTAGTTGCAAATTTGGCCCTCTTTTGTGCTCGAGGTACTAGGTTTCGGCGACTTAGAAAAATCGAATAAGCCGATGAAAAAATGCTAAGACAAAGAGAGAATTTGGCGGTTCCAATAAAAAACGTTGAGTTAGTGGGTTGGTCGAGCTAACCGAGCTCGAGGTAAGTGGGTTCGACTGTTATTACAACAATAATTTATGTATACTAAATTTTAAAAATTAAGATAAGTTTCATGATCTGTCTATTAATTTATTTTATAACTTTCATGCATGTGTCAACTTGTTTGTTTTACACTTTCATGCATGTGTCAACTTGTTTGTTTTACACTTTCATGCATGTGTCAACTTGTTTGTTTTACACTTTCATGCATGTGTCAACATGTTTGTTTTACACTTTCATGCATGTGTCAACTTGTTTGTTTTACACTTTCATGCATGTGTCAACTTGTTTGTTTTACACTTTCATGCATGTGTCAACTTGTTTGTTTTACACTTTCATGCATGTGTCAACTTGTTTGTTTTACACTTTCATGCATGTGTCAACTTGTTTGTTTTACACTTTCATGCATGTGTCAACTTGTTTGTTTTACACTTTCATGCATGTGTCAACTTGTTTGTTTTACACTTTCATGCATGTGTCAACTTGTTTGTTTTTCACTTTCATGCATGTGTCAACTTGTTTGTTTTACAATTTCATGCATGTGTCAATTTGTTTGTTTTACACTTTCATGCATCTGTCAACTTGTTTGTTTTCTAACGTCCATCATCTGTCAATTCCTTTTCAAACACTTAACTTATGTTTGTTTGAATTATGTATAATCTATGTAAACTTTTACACAAATGAAGGGCTGCAACAACTTTAATAAAAGACCCTTCCCTCCACCTACCAGGACTTCACTCCACCTACCAGGACTTCCCTCCACCTACCAGGACTTCCCTACCAGGACTTCACTCCACCTACCAGGACTTCCCTCCACCTACCAGGACTTCCCTCCACCTACCAGGACTTCCCTACCAGGACTTCACTCCACCTACCAGGACTTCCCTCCACCTAACAGAACTTCCCTCCACCTACCAAGACTTCCTTCCGATTGGTCAAGTCCACCGACAGATGTGCCACCTCCAGTTTTTTGATGTCCAGTCCTGAGTCTTGTCCTCCATGTTTAATGTCACTGGGGTGTGACCTAACTACCACCACCTCGCTGTCCGACTCGCTTCCCCCGTGGTGGTTGTTGTCGTTGTTCTTGTTGGTGTTGTTGAGCAGAAGGGAGGTGGCAACATTGGGGGATGAGATAAACCTTGACCTGTCTGGTGGGTGACCTCTACACAACGGAATAGGATTATTTGATAAGAGCATTTTATAATGATAGGATTGTTTCATCAAAGGATTATTTCATGAGAGGATTGTTAAATGACAGTATTGTTTCATCAAAGGATTGTTTAATGAGAGGATTGTTTCATGAGGATTGTTTAATGATAGGATTGTTTCATGAGAGGATTGTTTCATGAGAGGATTGTTTCATGATAGGATTGTTTAATGACAGGATTGTTTCATGAGAGGATTGTTTAATGACAGGATTGTTTCATCAAAGGATTGTTTAATGACAGGATTGTTTCATCATAAGATTGTTTCATGATATGATCTCAGCCCAAATATGACTTAAGTTTAATTAACTAGAGGTGTTAAATATAGACCAGAGGCTTAGAAAACACCAAGAGTTGACCCAGTCAGACATATAGACCAGAGGCTTAGAAAACACCAAGAGTTGACCCAGTCAGACATATAGACCAGAGGCTTAGAAAACACCAAGAGTTGACCCAGTCAGACATATAGACCAGAGGTTTAGAAAACACCAAGAGTTGACCCAGTCAGACATATAGACCAGAGGCTTAGAAAACACCAAGAGTTGACCCAGTCAGACATATAGACCAGAGGCTTAGAAAACACCAAGAGTTGACCCAGTCAGACATATAGACCAGAGGCTTAGAAAACACCAAGAGTTGACCCAGTCAGACATATAGACCAGAGGCTTAGAAAACACCAAGAGTTGACCCAGTCAGACATACAAAGAAAGTTGATAAAAATCAAATAGCAAACAACTAGCAGTTTTACATCTGAGATTAACTCAGTTTTACATCTGAGATTAACTCAGTTTTACATCTGAGATTAACTCAGTTTTACATCTGAGATTAACTCAGTTTTACATCTGAGATTAACTCAGTTTTGGTGTTTAAATAAATGACCACCTGGGGTGTGACAGAAGTGACATGATAAGTCCCACAACTAACACACACACACTGACCACTGACCTGAATCTGTTGGCTCTAGCTGCCCCCACTGACCTGAATCTGTTAGCTCTAGATGCCACCACAGACCACTGACCTGACTCTGTTGGCTCTAGCTGCCCCCCACTGACCACTGACATGAATCTGTTGGCTCTAGCTGCCCCCACTGACCACTGACCTGAATCTGTTGGCTCTAGCTGCCCCCACTGACCACAATCTGTTGGCTCTAGATGCCCCCACTGACCACTGACCTGAATCTGTTGGCTCTAGCTGCCCCCCACTGACCACTGACCTGAATCTGTTGGCTCTAGATGCCCCCACTGACCACTGACCTGAATCTGTTGGCTCTAGATGCCCCCACTGACCACTGACCTGAATCTGTTGGCTCTAGATGCCCCCACTGACCACTGACCTGAATCTGTTGGCTCTAGATTCCCCCACTGACCACTGACCTGACTCTGTTGGCTCTAGCTGCCCCCACTGACCTGAATCTGTTGACTCTAGCTGCCCCCCACTGACCACTGACCTGACTCTGTTGGCTCTAGCTTCCCCCACTGACCACTGACCTGAATCTGTTGGCTCTAGATGCCCCCACTGACCACTGACCTGAATCTGTTGGCTCTAGATGCCCCAACTGACCACTGACCTGAATCTGTTGGTTCTAGCTGCCCCCACTGACCACAATCTGTTGACTCTAGCTGCCCCCCACTGACCACTGACCTGACCCTGTTGGCTCTAGCTTCCCCCACTGACCACAATCTGTTGAATCTAGCTGCCCCCCACTGACCACTGACCTGAATCTGTTGACTCTAGCTGCCCCCTCACTGACCACTGACCTGAATCTGTTGGCTCTAGCTGCCCCCCACTGACCACTGACCTGAATCTGTTGGTTTTAGCTGCCCCCCCACTGACCACTGACCTAAATTTGTTGGTTCTAACTGCCCCTATTGACCACTGACCTGATTCTTTTGGTTCTAACTGCCCCCACTGACCTGAATCTGTTGAATCTAGCTGCCCCCCACTGACCACTGACCTGAATCTGTTGGGTCTAGCTGCCCCCACTGACCTGAATCTGTTGAATCTAGCTGCCCCCTCACTGACCACTGACCTGAATCTGTTGACTCTAGCTGCCCCCCACTGACCACTGACCTGAATCTGTTGGCTCTAGCTGCCCCCCACTGACCTGAATCTGTTGGCTCTAGCTGCCCCCGACTGACCACTGACCTGAATCTGTTGTCTCTAGCTGCCCCCCACTGACCACTGACCTGAATCTGTTGGCTCTAGCTGCCCCCCCCACTGACCACTGACCTGAATCTGTTGGCTCTAGCTGCCTCCCCCCACTGACCTGAATCTGTTGGCTCTAGCTGCCTCCCCCCACTGACCACTGACCTGAATCTGTTGGCTCTAGATGCCCCCACTGACCTGAATCTGTTGGCTCTAGCTGCCCCCCACTGACCTGAATCTTTTGGCTCTAGCTGCCCCCACTGACCACTGACCTGAATCTGTTGGCTCTGGCTGCTGTCCTCCATGGGAAGCCCGGACTGGGGGGTACCTCGAATTTACGGGTCACTCCAGAGTTCCTCGTCTTGCCTCTCATGGGGGCAGAGGTTACCTGGAAAAGAAAACAAAAATCAGGTGTTTATTAAACATTACAATGTTGTCATTAAGAAGTATATCTATTATTGCTTAATACTTCCTTGACTTTAGGCATTTCAATTTTAAACCAAACTAATGATGAAACTACGGCAATATATATCTATAACTAGGTGGGGCCAATATATATATATCTATAACTAGATGAGGGAATATATATCTATAACTAGGTGGGTACAATATATATCTATAACTAGGTGGGGCCAATATATATCTATAACCAGGTGGGGCCAATATATATCTATAACTAGGTGGGGCCAATATATATCTATAACTAGGTGGGGCCAATATACATCTATAACTAGGTGGGGACAATATACATCTATAACTATGTGGGGCCAATATATATCTATAACTAGGTGGGGCCAATATATATCTATAACTAGGTGGGGCCAATATATATCTATAACTAGGTGGGGCCAATATATATCTATAACTAGGTGGGGCCAATATATATCTATAACTAGGTGGGGCCAATATATATCTATAACTAGGTGGGGCCAATATATATCTATAACTAGGTAGGGCCAATATATATCTATAACTAGGTAGGGCAAATATATATCTATAACTAGGTGGGGCCAATATATATCTATAACTAGGTGGGGCCAATATATATCTATAACTAAGTGGGGACAATATATATCTATAACTAGGTGAGGGGAATATATATCTATAGCTAGGTGGGGACAATATATATCTATAACTAAGTGGGGCCAATATATATTTATAACTAGGTGGGGGGGGAATATATATCTATAACTAGGTGGGAGGAATACTGAAATACTTTGCAGGCACAAACAGGCTTTGCTTAAAACTAACACTCAATTATAAACAGTAATAATTAACAAACACTGATCAGTATTAGCGAATGATGGGAAAGGATATCGTGCCAATCCAAAGACAAGTTGGCGCAGTTTCCTAGCTAAGGAGTTTAGAACTTCTTTTCTTTGCTAAAGTTTACATGGTATACATCAAAATTAATTCAAGATTTCAAGCCACATTGATCTAGTCCGATCTTTATTTTTGATTGTCATTAAAAATGTCAAAATGGCAAGAGCTACCTTAATGGTAATCACAATGGCTAGACCTACCTTAATGGTAATCACAATGGCTAGACCTACCTTAATGGTAATCACAATGGCTAGACCTACCTTAATGGTAATCACAATGGCTAGACCTACCTTAATGGTAATCACAATGGCTAGACCTACCTTAATGGTAATCACAATGGCTAGACCTACCTTTATTGTCATCTTCTTCCCAAAACTGGAATTTAAAACTTTGGTGGCTTTTCTCTTTGGTTTCACTGGTGGCTTCGGAGATTCCACTTGTGCTTCAGTTGCTGTCATCCATTTGTACTATAGAAAGTCAGGCAAAAGTTGTGTTAACACAAAAATAAACAGGCATTTTAACAAAGCTGCCTTTAAGATGCGTGGCTGGGCAGATATCTGACCAAAGCAGCGCAGCAGTTTAGAATTATCGCGCAGCAATATAGCAACTGTGTTTGTGGGGTGTGAAATTTTGGACAAAAGATGGAAGCTGTGCATCTTGGCATGAAGTTTTTCACAGATGGACCAACACCATCAGCGTTGAATCTAACCCATCCAAGATTTTACCCACTATCTTCCCCACCTACCCCTACCCCGTCTGACCCACTTACCTCCCCACCTACCCCAACCCCGTCTGACCCACTTACCTCCCCGTCTGACCCACCTACCTCTACCCCCACTGACCTACTTACCTCCCCGTCTGACCCACCTACCCCTACCCCACTGACCCACTTACCTCCCTGTCCTCCCCATTTGTGTTGAGCATCAGTTGTTCCATGACAGTGTGAAGCATATCTCGACCTGATGTACAGGACAAACGTGAGAATGTAAAAAAAAATAATAAAAAAAAATAATAAAGTAGTACAAACACAATCCAATTGGGCAACATGAAAATGTAGGACAAACATAAAAATATAGGACGAAAAAAACATCATAGATAATAAAACAAACCCGTAAAAACAAAGTTTTTGACTATAAATCCCTTATATATGAGACATAACTAACAGTATTGATTATTTTCAAACATTTACAGACTGAATCTGTCTTAACTCAAGTTTGATTCATAACCCTAGAGGGGGGGGGGAGGGGTGGGTGGGAGGGGGAGAGGGGAAAAGTCTGGTCACCGATTCACTTGACCGAGCTCAGCGTGACACGTAAAATGTAAACAAAAGTGCCCCGGCGCTTCGACGGGTCGCCTCAACGCGTCAACTCAAAATTTCACGTGGAAAAAAAACAATAACAAACCGTGAATTTGAATTACATACCTCTTATAAGGATAAACTAAAAATCCATTAATTTAATTACGGTAAGTTCGATCGATCTGAAATTTTGATACGATGCATTGTTAGGTTAGACGGGTCCGTGTGACAAATTTCAGCTCGATCGGATCACGGGAAGTGGGTCATTTTCAACTTTTGTTTTTCCGCCCGCCCGCCTATGAGATGATGAGATGACGACAGACAGACAGAGAGAGAGAGAGAGAGAGAGAGAGACGGCCGCGAAGTTAATATAAGGGATTTAATAAAACAAACCCGTAAAAACAAATTTGTTGACTATAAATCCCTTATATATGAGACATAACTAACAGTATTGATTATTTTCAAACATTTACAGACTGAATCTGTCTTAACTCAAGTTTGATTCATAACCCTAGGGGGGGGGAGGGGTGGGTGGGAGGGGGAGAGGGGAAAAGTCTGGTCACCGATTCGCTTGACCGAGCTCAGCGTGACACGTAAAATGTAAACAAAAGCACCCCGTCGCTTCGTTGGGTCGCCTCAATGCGTCAGCTCAAACTTTCACGTGGCAAAAAAAACAATAACAAACCGTGAATTTGAATTACATACCTCATATAAGGATAAACTAAAAATGCATTAATTTAATTACGGTACGTTCGATCGATCTGAAATTTTGATACGATGCATTGTTAGGTCAGACGGGTCAGTGTGCCAAATTTCAGCTCGATCGAATCACGGGAAGTGGGTCATTTTCGACTTTTATTTTTCCGCCCGCCCAGCCCATGAGATGATGAGATGATGAGACGGCCGCGAAGTTAATATAAGGGATTTGAAAAACAAACCCGTAAAAACAAAGTTTTTTACTATAACTCCTTTATATTTTAGTCATAATTAAAAGTATTTATTATGTTCCAACGTCACAAATATTTACAGACTGACACCGAGTGATGTCCCCTGTCTTTTAACGGGGGATGGGACGTGAGGGGGTGTCGGCACGACGGCCGACGTCTAAGCGTCAACTCAAACTCACGTGGGAAAAAAAAACAATAACAAACCGTGAATTTGAATTACATACATTATATAAGGAAAAACTAAAAATGCATTAATTTAATTACGGTACGATCGATCGATCTGAAATTTTAATACGATGCATTGTTAGGTGAGATGGGTCCGTGTGCCAAATTTCAGCTCGATCGGATCACTGGAAGTGGGTCATTTTTTACTTTTGTTTTTCCGCCCGCCCAGCCCATGAGATAATGAGACGGCCGCGAAGTTAATATAAGGGATTTAATAAAACAAACCCGTAAAAACAAAGTTTTTGACTATAAATCCCTTATACATGAGACATAACTAACAGTATTGATTATTTTCAAACGCTACAAACATTGACAGACTGACACCGAGTGATGTCCCTTGACTTTAATAAATGGGGGTGGGACGTGAGGGGGTGTCGGCACGACGGTCGGCGTCAACTCAAACTCACGTGGAAGTGGAAGAAAAAAACAATAACAAACCGTGAATTTGAATTACATACCTCATATAAGAATAAACTAAAAATGCATTAATTTAATTACGGTACGTTCGATCGATCTGAAATTTTGATACGATGCATCGTTAGGTCAGACGGGTCCGTGTGCCAAATTTCAGATCGATCGGATCACAGGAAGTGGGTCATTTTCGACTTTTGTTTTTCCGCCCGCCCATGAGATGACGACAGACAGAGAACAGAGAGAGACGGCCGCGAAGTTAATATAAGGGATTTAAAAATACAAGCAAATGCAGGGCAAACATAAGAATGTATGTATGACTAACATGAGAATTCTGGACACACATATTTAGCTGATGTATGTATGTTTTAATGTGTTATGTTTTCACAGAAGATATTTTCGGTTTAGGGGTATGTTCAAATTAGCCATGTTTGTTTGGCCATATTTGTTTGGCCATGTTTGTTTGGCCATGTTTGTTTGGCCATGTTTATCTCATAGGACTACTGAAAGAAAGAAATCGTTTCTCTTATTCTATTTTGTCAGTTTTATTTACAATGAGATAACATTTCTGTTGTCATAAACAGTTGAGCGAAATAACATAAAATCATATAAACAAAAATTGTGATCAAATTTTGCGCAATACTGATTGCCAGATAATGAAGACTTTTTTTATTCCGTTACAATGATTCACAAATTAAGAGACTGACCAATGAGAGGGTTCCGTCGCAGGTCAAGGACCACCAGGGTTGTGTTGTATTTGAGAACCTCTAAGAATGTCTTGGCTCCAGATTCACCAACTCCACACGACTGGAGGTCAAGGGCTGGAAGGAAAATAATGATGGAGAACTGTATTGTGAGTGAATTGTACAGTCAGAACTGTATTGTGAGTGAATTGTACAGTCAGAACTGTATTTTGAGCGAATTGTACAGTCAGAACTGTATTGTGAGTGAATTGTGCAGTACGAACTGTGGTGAACATAATGATTGAGAACTGTATTGTGAGTGAATTGTACAGTCAGAACTGTATTGTGAGTGAATTGTACAGTCAGAACTGTATTTTGAGCGAATTGTACAGTCAGAACTGTATTGTGAGTGAATTGTACAGTCAGAACTGTATTGTGAGTGAATTGTACAGTCAGAACTGTATTGTGAGTGAATTGTGCAGTACGAACTGTGGTGAACATAATGATTGAGAACTGTATTGTGAGTGAATTGTACAGTCAGAACTGTATTGTGAGTGAATTGTACAGTCAGAACTGTATTGTGAGTGAATTGTACAGTCAGAACTGTATTGTGAGTGAATTGTGCAGTACGAACTGTGGTGAACATAATGATTGAGAACTGTATTGTGAGTGAATTGTACAGTCAGAACTGTGGTGAACGTAATGATTGAGAACTGTATTGTGAGTGAATTGTACAGTCAGAACTGTGGTGAACATAATGATTGAGAACTGTATTGTGAGTGAATTGTACAGTCAGAACTGTGGTGAACATATTGTTGTTATCATGTCCATTCTTAGAAAGAAACCCTAGTTCTTTCAGTCCAGGGGCGGTTCCACTATCTTACAATCATAAGGGTGTCCACTTACCTTTGAGCCAGAGGTCATCTTTCAGGGCGTCCGCCAGAAGCCTCGCCCCCTCATCGCCCATCATGGGGTTGTTGTTGGCCGTGATGCGTCTGATGCCGGACATGCGGTCAAGGTCAGGTCGCCTGTACCTCAGGCTGTCCCGCCACGCCTCGTTGTGTCGCTGCATTCCCTGGTGCTGGCGAACGTAAGATAATTGTTAGCATTGGCCAGTTAGTCTACACTGATATATGTAAACATTGGACAGTTAGTCTACACTGATATATGTAAACATTGGCATATTGGTCAGTCAATATGTGCCCTGTCTCCAGGTGCACTTCTTCAATAGGTGCGCTGTCTCCAGGTGCACTTAGTCAATAGGTGCGCTATCTCCAGGTGCATTTAGTCTATGTCTTCAAGCTGGACCAGTCAGTTGTCAACAGTTAATGTCACGTCACCACATGTCAAAAGTCAGATGTCAGGAAACTTAATTACAGGCTGGATGGCATGTATATTCGATGACAGACCCAAGCAGTAATGCATGAATTGCCTCAACTGTCATAGGAAGTTAGCTTAGGTTCTAATGACTGTCGTAAACTAAAATACTGGACATAAAACCACAAATTATAAACAAATCCCGCCAAACGAGCACAAGAAAAACACCAAGTAATAATTTAAAAAATCTCTTATACTTATATCCATGCTCATGTATTCAAATAAAATAATATAACAAAATATAGCATTGAAATGTTGCCACAAAACAAAACAACTAATGTTTGAAAAGAATGAATAACACAGCGTTAGTAGTGACCTAGCCGAGAGGACGTCTGTATGGGAGGTAAGATGTCATTGTGACAACTCAGACTCACGAAGTTATAACTGGCTTATGTCCCTTGGATTAAAGAAGACAACAAAAAACTAATGACTTGGTGGGAGACACTATATGTATCGGGTCACAAGAAAAAGGCCAAGTGTAGGAAGAGAACGTTTATATGACGTCACGGGGGAAGAAGTTTTGTCTTGGAGAAATGAAATGCCCAGTACCACGAGTTTGTCAACCCTCCCTTTCAAGGGGAGACCACTTCTACTGAGTGGCATCAAGGGGAAGGCACTGGTCAAAGATGAGGTTGCCTGCCCTTAGGTATTGATACTGGTGCGGCGTCCAGCTCCGTGGGGCAAAAGTTATCCGCCCCTGTTTATTTCACGTGACATTTAACACCCAGACACAGAGAAAGTGACAAAAAATAAAATTCCACCCAAGTCTATGGTGGTCTTTGAAGCGAAGCTAGACAAGACAGAATCAATGAATGTTCCTATTAGGTGCCCGTATGTCAAAAATTTGAGAATCAATCGTCTGTCATGTAAGTCCGTCAAACAGTATCTCAACTTTTGAAAGTAAAACATGTTTGAGTCTTTCTATTCGTTTCTCTCTCTCTCTCTCTCTCTCTCTCTATTCTCACACCAAACCTTCATTAACTCTCTCTATCTCTCTCTCTCTCTTTCTCTCTTACCTCTTCTCAACCTACTGATACCCTTTTCTCCCTACACTTTTGATTGCCTCCCCCCCCACACCCTCTACAACTACCAATATCAGTTAGAGTAAAGGTGATAACATAGGGCAATAGGATTTGTCACATAGCAAGGGGGAGAGAACAAAGGAGAACACGACTTAGGGTGCAACAAGGGAGAGAAACATGGTACAACAGGATTTACACAATATAAGGAGCGGCTGTGGGCTGGGCGAGCGCCCCTGATAGAGTGAGAGAGGACAAGTTAGAGAGAAAATCAATGTGCTAGAAATGATTGATATGAAAGGAAAAGCCCGGATTGAGGTAAGAAAGATTGATGTGAAAGAGATGAAAGGGGGAAAAACAAAAGTGAACATAGGGGTGATGGCGGTCTTAGTGCTACAGTCAATTGGATAGTCAGCAATAGTGTTGTGTGACAGTTGTCACAATGGTACGGTGAGTGACAGTTGTCACAATGGTATGGTGAGTGACAGTTGTCACAATGGTACGGTGAGTGTTGTGTGACAGTTGACACAATGGTACGGTGAGTGACAGTTGTCACAATGGTACGGTGAGTGACAGTTGTCATAATGGTACGGTGAGTGACAGTTGACACAATTGTACGGTGAGTGTTGTGTGACAGTTGACGCCAAAAATATTCAGAATATCATAAATATAATTAGACTAGGTTGTGCTGCGGCGCCCACTTTTTTAGGGCGCCCACCTTTTTCCACAGCCCAACTAACTTGTCCTTGTATGATAAATACGTAATATTAAACTTCCTGAAATGTACACAAAGTATTTTATTATTAACAATCCTCAAATCCTTTTTTTACATCGTTCCATTTTCCAAAATTAAAATATCAGCTAAAACAATGACGTCATATAATATCTTTTTACGGCGAGAAATTTTAGAAAGAGCGCACCAAATTATTGCACCAAAAAACAACTCTTTTCGAGCGTCCGCATGAAATTGTTCAATTAATAATAATAGTGTGGAGTGTATTTAATGTTAATCTGGAAACCAAAATGATTATGATTTTTAAGTCTATATTTTCAATTTTAAAAAAAAGCAGAGTGATGTCCCTCAGCGTTACGGCAGGATAATTGAGGGTAAATAAATATATACTTGCTGACCCGCGGCGTAGCATACGCCGCTAATGATTTAGTGACGGGTGAAGACTTCCTGAAAGACACAGTTGTCAAAATGGGGTGAGTTTGGGCAAACGACTGTGAGTGAATGAAAAGAAGGAACTCTGGAGAGACCCGCGGCGTATCACCCGTAAAAAATGACGGAAGTGTTCAGCTGAAATCTATTTATTTTGAAAAAATGCACTTTTTTAGGGCGCCTACGGCGCCCACCTTTTTCAAAATCCCAACTAACTTGTCCTTGTTCGATCAATACGAAATATTAAATTTTCTGAAATGTACACAAGGTATTTTATAACTTTTTACATTGTTCCCTTTTTCCAAAATTAAAATATCAGCGAAAACAATGACGTCATATAATATTTTTTTACAGCGCATATTTAATTTGCACACCTTTTGATGCATTGGTGAAGTAATTTGGTGCGCTGCTTTCTAAAATTAGTATCTGTTGCACATACTTGCAGCTTGGTGTCTCGCAGGGTCTGACCACGAAGAGATAGATGATGATGATCACTAAAATATGGCATTTAGTTGTGTTTTCTAAACATGACATTGTGAAGATTTCTTTAAATAAGACATTATTCGGAGATCATATAGAAAAAAATTATATTATTAAAATAGATATTTTCAGAAGCTAACTAAAACAAGACACAGGCAAAACGAGGTTAAAAAAGGACTGTTGGTAAAACCACTATAACCATAAAACCACACACTAGACTGCGGTTGTGTTATTTGTCAAGATGAGGACCACTGTAACCATAAAACTACCCAATAGACTGGGTCTACAGCGAGAAATTTAATTTAAAAAAAAATCTTAGTCAATATTTGAATATTCCCGCGCGGTGTTAGGAAAAAGTTGGAGATACAAAAAAACAAGGGGACTGGAGAGTTAAATCGATGGTGGGTGGGACAGATGAGCAAACAGATGGGGAGACAGATGAGCAAACAGATGGGGAGACAGATGAGCAAACAGATGGGGAGACAGTTGAGTAGTCGAATAGATTCATCATCACTTTACTGGTAATCTTGGCCGTGCTGGCCATCTTAGCCGTGCTGGCCACCTTAGCCGTTCAGGCCACCTTAGTTGTGATGGCCATCTTAGCTGTGCTGGCCATCTGAGCAGTGCTGGCCATCTTAATCGTGCTGGCCACCTTAGCCGTTGAGGCCATCTTAGCTGTGCTGGCCATCTGAGCCGTGCTGGCCATCTTAACCGTGCTGGCCATCTTAGCAATGCTGGCCATGCTAGATGAGCTCACCCTAACAAACTCACCAACTCACTGATATCACACATGTTAACAAACTCACCAACTCACTGATATCATACATGTTAACAAACTCACTGAAATCACATATGTTAACAAACTCACCAACTCACTGATATATCACACATGTTAACACACTCACCAACTCACTGATATATCACACATGTTAACACACTCACCAACTCACTGATATCACACATGTTAACACACTCATCAACTCACTGATATCACACATGTTAACAAACTCACCAACTCACTGATAAATCACACATTTTAACAAAATTACCAACTCACTGATAGCATATATGTTAACAAACTCACCAACTCACTGACTTCACACATGTTAACAAACTCACCAACTCACTGATATCACAAATGTTAACAAACTCACCAACTCACTGATATATCACACATGTTAATAAACTCACCAACTCACTGATATATCACACATGTTAAGAAACTCACCAACTCACTGATATCACACATGTTAACAAACTCACCAACTCACTGATATCACACATGTTAACAAACTCACCAACTCACTGATATCACACATGTTAACAAACTTACCAACACACTGATAATATACATGTTAACAAACTCACCAACTCACTGATGTAATCACACATGTTAAGAAACTCACCAACTCGATGATATCACAAATGTTAACAAACTCACCAACTCACTCATATATCACGCATGTTAACAAACTCACCAACTCACTGATATATCACACATGTTAACACACTCACCAACTCACTCATATATCACACATGTTAACAAACTCACCAACTCACTGATATATCACACATGTTAACAAAATTACCAACTCGCTGATAGCATACATGTTAACAAACTCACCAAATCACTGATATCACACTTGTTAACAAACTCACTAACTCACTGATATCACACATGTTAACAAACTCACCAACTCAATGATATCACACATGTTAACAAACTCACCAACTCACTGATATCACACATGTTAACAAACTCACCAACTCACTGATATATCACACATGTTAACAAAATTACCACCTCACTGATAGCATACATGTTAACAAACTCACCAACTCACTGACTTCACACATGTTAACAAACTCACCAACTCACTGATATCACAAATGTTAACAAACTCACCAACTCACTGATATATCACACATGTTAACAAACTCACCAACTCACTGATATATCACACATGTTAAGAAACTCACCAACTCACTGATATATCACATGTTAACAAACTCACCAACTCACTGATATCACACATGTTAACAAACTTACCAACTCACTGATATCACACATGTTAACAAACTTACCAACACACTGATAGTATACATGTTAACAAACTCACCAACTCACTGATGTAATCACACATGTTAAGAAACTCACCAACTCGATGATATCACAAATGTTAACACACTCACCAACTCACTCATATATCACACATGTTAACAAAATTACCACCTCACTGATAGCATACATGTTAACAAACTCACCAACTCACTGACTTCACACATGTTAACAAACTCACCAACTCACTGATATCACAAATGTTAACAAACTCACCAACTCACTGATATATCACACATGTTAACAAACTCACCAACTCACTGATATATCACACATGTTAAGAAACTCACCAACTCACTGATATATCACATGTTAACAAACTCACCAACTCACTGATATCACACATGTTAACAAACTTACCAACTCACTGATATCACACATGTTAACAAACTTACCAACACACTGATAGTATACATGTTAACAAACTCACCAACTCACTGATGTAATCACACATGTTAAGAAACTCACCAACTCGATGATATCACAAATGTTAACACACTCACCAACTCACTCATATATCACACATGTTAACAAACTCACCAACCCACTGATATCACACATGTTAACAAAGTTACCAACTCACTGATATCACACATGTTAACAAACTTACCAACACACTGATAGTATACATGTTAACAAACTCACAACCTCACTGATGTAATCACACATGTTAAGAAACTCACCAACTCGATGATATCACAAATGTTAACACACTCACCAACTCACTCATATATCACACATGTTAACAAACTCACCAACTCATTGATATATCACACATGTTAACACAATTACCAACTCACTGATATCACACATGTTAACAAACTCACCAACTCACTGATATATCACACATGTTAACAAAATTACCACCTCACTGATAGCATACATGTTAACAAACTCACCAACTCACTGACTTCACACATGTTAACAAACTCACCAACTCACTGATATCACAAATGTTAACAAACTCACCAACTCACTGATATATCACACATGTTAACAAACTCACCAACTCACTGATATATCACACATGTTAAGAAACTCACCAACTCACTGATATATCACATGTTAACAAACTCACCAACTCACTGATATCACACATGTTAACAAACTTACCAACTCACTGATATCACACATGTTAACAAACTTACCAACACACTGATAGTATACATGTTAACAAACTCACCAACTCACTGATGTAATCACACATGTTAAGAAACTCACCAACTCGATGATATCACAAATGTTAACACACTCACCAACTCACTCATATATCACACATGTTAACAAACTCACCAACTCACTGATATCACACATGTTAACAAACTTACCAACTCACTGATATCACACATGTTAACAAACTTACCAACACACTGATAGTATACATGTTAACAAACTCACCAACTCACTGATGTAATCACACATGTTAAGAAACTAACCAACTCGATGATATCACAAATGTTAACACACTCACCAACTCACTCATATATCACACATGTTAACAAACTCACCAACTCATTGATATATCACACATGTTAACACAATTACCAAATCACTGATATCACACTTGTTAACAAACTCACCAACTCACTGATATCACACATGTTAACAAACTCACCAACTCGATGATATCACACATGTTAACAAACTCACCAACTCACTGATATCACACATGTTAAATAACTCACCAACTCACTGATATATCACACATGTTAACAAAATTACCAACTCACCAACTTCACACATGTTAACAAACTCACCAACTCACTGATATCACAAATGTTAACAAACTCACCAACTCACTGATATATCACACATGTTAACAAACTCACCAACAAACTGATATATCACACATGTTAAGAAACTCACCAACTCACTGATATCACACATGTTAACAAACTCACCAACTCACTGATATCACACATGTTAACAAACTCACTGATATCAGACATGTTAACAAACGTACCAACACACTGATAGTATACATGTTAACAAACTTACCAACACACTGATAGTATACATGTTAACAAACTCACCAACTCACTGATGTAATCACACATGTTAAGAAACTCACCAACTCGATGATATCACAAATGTTAACACACTCACCAACTCACTCATATATCACACATGTTAACACACTCACCAAATCACTGATATCACACTTGTTAACAAACTCACCAACTCAATGATATCACACATGTTAACAAACTCACCAACTCACTGATATCACAAATTTTAACCAACTCACTGATATATCACACATGTTAACAAACTCACCAACTCACTGATATATCACACATGTTAAGAAACTCACCAACTCACTGATATCACACATGTTAACAAACTCACCAACTCACTGATATCACACATGTTAACAAACTTACCAACTCACTGATATCACACATGTTAACAAACTTACCAACACACTGATAGTATACATGTTAACAAACTCACCAACTCACTGATGTAATCACACATGTTAAGCAACTCACCAACTCGATGATATCACAAATGTTAACAAACTCACCAACTCACTCATATATCACACATGTTAACAAACTCACCAACTCACTGATATCACACATGTTAACAAACTCACCAACTCACTGTCTTCACACATGTTAACAAACTCACCAACTCACTGATATCACAAATGTTAACAAACTCACCAACTCACTGATATATCACACATGTTAACAAACTCACCAACTCACTGATAAAACACATGTTAACAAACTCACCAACTCCCTGATATCACAAATGTTAACAAACTCACCAACTCACTGATATATCACACATGTTAACAAACTCACCAACTCACTGATATATCACACATGTTAACAAAATTACCAAATCACTGATAACATACATGTTAACAAACTCACCAAATCACTAATATCACACTTGTTAACACTCACCAACTCACTGATATCACACATGTTAACAAACTCACCAACTCACTGATATATCACACATGTTAACATACTCAACAACTCACTGATATCACACATGTTAACAAACTCACCAACTCCCTGATATATCACACATGTTAACAAACCCTGCAATCAGCTGTCTCTAATGGAAGAGGTGTTACACAGGGTTAAGGGTCACTACTTTAAATCCTGGGAGAAAATCATTGTGGAATCGACCAGTCGACCAGTTGATAGAGAACATCCAGTGGGAGGGGAAGATTGGGGAGGGGGCTCAATCCTCCAGATGTTTACAGGAAACAACATGGGGGCTGTTGGCGGAGGGGGGGAGCCCACACTGGATCTGACCAGGGGAGAGAATAGATTTGATAATGATGTTCCATCCACTCGGAGTTGGGCGAATAATCCTGCAGCTGTTTTGAAACTCACGATTATCCCAATGATGGCGTCATCAAATTTAGCGAATGTTTGAAGAATTTCTGGAGGCCCCAGAAGGGGTGGTGGGGGTCGGGTGTTGCAGTCTAACATGACAGAAAACTGACAAGATATAAGCCTTACAACAGGCTGTCGTTTGGTTGAACTAGTCTACGCTGTTGTAGTCTAAAACATAGAATGCTTGGACTGTGTAGCGTTATTTGGTTGAACTCTCGGCACAGCTATATGGAAATGATGGATTTGTTGTACTATTGTTGTATAGAATACTTGGAGCGTATAGCGTTGTTTGGTTAAACCAGTGGTTCCCAAACTTTTTTGACCCACGGACCCCTTTTATACTAAAAATTTCCCCACGGACCCCCAAGTAAAAAAAAACAACTTTATAAATGCATAGTGCAAAAATTACAAAAGCAACATTGTGATGAAAATTACGGTATTTATTAAAATTATCACTTTTGTTTAAGATAATATTTTTTTTAAAACTTGGATTAACGTGATGAGATTTTATGAGTGTATTTATGCCTGACTCAATGTTTGTGTGTAGGAACCGCAAATTCTCACGAGCACCAATTTCTAGTCGTTTATTTATTTTATTTTTGTTGTTGTTTTTTATGATGAGGTTTATAACGCCACTGAATCTTTGTTCTACCAAACAGAAAGACAGGAAAACAGTTTTAAAAAAATTATGTACAATAACCTTTAATGCATGATATAAAATTGGGATCTGACTTTATAACCATAATTTGTGGTATCCTAGTTCAAACTGTGGTATAAGTTCCTCATTTGTGGATATTTCAATAAGCTGCTCATGTATTAGTATGTATTCATCTGTGTTTGGGATCTGAGTTTGTCCCATGCGCTAAAGAGCTCAACTGCAAGTCGTAAAATATCCTATAGTGGCAAATGCCTACAAAATGTCCGCATGAAGAGCCATTAAGTTTTGACAGTAAGCAAGCAAATCTTTAACTATGTGGCAATTTCAAAAGATTTGAAAACTGAGAACATTCTCCTGTTCCTAAGTTTTGTTTGCAAAGAAAAAGATTTGCAACAAACTCAGATATAACGCTTTTAGTTTTGACTAAATTTAATTGGTTACCTTGTAGTAGTTGTAGTTTCAAATTAGTTTTGTTAAAGTTGGGTAAATAATTCATTAATAAAGGATATGTCATTTTTTTAGTTAATTGTGTTGCTAATTGTCTTTGTTTTCCAGGAATTTGGACAATGAATCAGAGTATAAAATCGATTTAAATATGTACGTGATGATAACCAGCGTACTTCTGTGTGAATAAATAATCCATTATAGTCTTCTTCCTCATTTTCCAAACCGTGGTGAGCAAATAATCTCTAATTGAAGGAATTCCTTTTTATTTTATTAACTGCATGCTCTAATGACATAATGTAGTGATCCATGCAAACTTTCAATAAGATTTGTTTGGAATATTTGATGTTAATGAATGATTCAATTTACTGAAAATACATTTGGTACAGCATGTTTTAAGTATGCCAGAAATCCAAGTGTATTGCTTTAACTTCAAAGCTTTTTTTAAATTCAGTAAATAACGTTTCACGTTTCGTATCTGTTTCCAAACATTTAGGCATACTTCAAATATTCATTAACACCATAATGTCGGCATTGTTTCTTCGGCTCACTCAGTTCTGGAATTACCTATTTGCTAAACAAGCTATAACTTAGGGCCCCTGCCTTTTTGGGGGCCCCCGGAAGTTTATTTTCATATTTGTCACTGTTATAGATTATCTAGACTTCAAAAGGTCCTTAAATAGCTTAGGGCCCCATCAAGTCTAAATCCAGCCTTGGGCTCACTCATTCTCTTATCTGTTGTAACAGACCATGCTGTTAAGAATTATTAACGTTTTCAATGGAATGCTACAGTAAAGCCCTATTGAAAAATTTGATGATAGGATAGAATTTAGATAAATATAACTTCCCGAAAGATCGAATAATACACAACCTTGCAACCCTCGTAGATTCAAGTTAAAAACTTGAATATTTCTACTTATAGTTATAGGGAATTCGGCATTTCATCTGCATCAAGCCTGACATTTCAACAAACCAATTATTTTGATTGGTTATAGATGTGGGAATTACAGTAGTTCTATTACTTTTTTTAATGTAAAACAACATTGTATCCATGACGGATAGCACCTAAGATCGTATTTAATTAGTAGAAAAGGCATTCACATACTATTTTATTTATTATTATTTATTTTAATTTCAATAATAATAAAAAATTAATGAGTTTTATTATTTGATTTTTAAACCTTGCGCGGACCCCTTGACGTTGTTCAGGGACCCCCAAATCAATTTTTATTTTCCACGGACCCCCTGAAAGGTCCCGCGGACCCCTGGGGGTCCGTACGGACCACTTTGGGAACCACTGGGTTAAACTCTCGTGCAGTCAAACTATATGGAAATGATGCTCGGAAATATTCAGCACCTTTAAGAAAGGCAACTCTAGCTTGAAAGGACACAAGGTCAAGGTTATGACGTGGGCGCCTTTGACACGAAGGGCGATAAATTTCAGCATCTCAAACAAAAATAATGGTTCGTCCATCGATTACCTGCCCCTAACCCCAGCCGTTTGGAAACAGATACTTGCTCGAAAGGAGATTAATCCTGGGCCAGACTTTCACAGTCAATATTTGCTGCTACTGATAACTATTGACTTCATTCCAACTAGTCTATCGTCAGACTTGTGATACTATTTCATACCACCTCAATCTAACTAGTCTATCGTCAGACTTGTGATACTATTTCATACCACCTCAATCTAACTAGTCTATCGTCAGACTTCTGATTCTATTTCATACCACTTCAATCTAACAAGTCTATGTTCAGAATTCTGATACTATAACTAGTCTATCGTCAGACTTGTGATAGTATTTCATATCACTTTAATCTAACTAGTCTATCGTCAGACTTCTGATTCTATTTCATACCACTTCAATCTAACAAGTCTATGTTCAGAATTCTGATACTATAACTAGTCTATCGTCAGACTTGTGATAGTATTTCATATCACTTTAATCTAACTAGTCTGTCGTCAGACTTCTGATTCTATTTCATACCACTTCAATCTAACAAGTCTATGTTCAGAATTCTGATACTATAACTAGTCTATCGTCAGACTTGTGATAGTATTTCATACCACCTCAATCTAACTAGTCTATCGCCAGACTTGTGATACTATTTGGGGCCGCTTCAAACTAGCCATTCTATGCGTGTTAATCTGATGTAACATGTAACAGTTCATACCATCTACCCTGTCAGGACTACACACAGTACAATTTGTTTCACGTCACATCTATATATATATAAAATTCACTAGAAATTAGGACAAGCACAAGATGCGAGCTAATAAGCATGAGGAATGACCCTCGCTAGGGTCGACTAATCACAGTTTATGGTTGGCTAGCGAGTGTGATGCAGGGGGCAGGTAACAACAACCGCAGAGCGCATGTCTTGAGACCAACAATGCGTCGGCGTCCCCCCCCCACTTCACCTTCATTCGCGTTGTTTTCATTTCTTCGAGCTGCTGTTTGTGTCCTTTCCCACCCCCTTTTTTTTCTTGCAATATCTAGGAGCAATTCTGAGGCGTATGCTACGCCGCTGGTAGGATCAAGTTATTCTATAATTAAAGGAAAAGTTGATTAAAACGTTAGAAATTTAGAAGATTTGAACCTTTTAATTGATGTATAGAGTTTGAATATTTCATTTGTTAAAATTTAATGTTCAGAAGCCAGATAATTGAATACATTTTGTAACAAACACATCGACCAATCAAATCTCGAGTTGTTACAAAACTATACAGAAATCTTTGTTAAGATTTTATACCAATCAAATCTCGAGTTGTTACAAAACTATACAGAAATCTTTGTTAAGATTTTATAACATTTTAAATGTAAATCCAGAAGCTTTTCATGGCGCCATAAGGAAAAATAAAACAAACCCGTAAAAACAAAGTTTTTGACTATAAATCCCTTATATATGAGACATAACTAGCAGTAGTGATTATTTTTAAACATTTACAGACTGACACTGAGTGATGTCCCTTGTCTTTAATAAATGGGGGTGGGATGTGAGGGGGTGTCGGCACGACGGTCGTCGTCAACACGACGGTCGGCGTCAACTCAAACTCACGTGGAACTGGAATTTAAAATAAAAAAAAACAGTGAATTTTGAATTACATACCTCATATAAGGATAAACTAAAAATGCATTAATTTAATTATGGTACGTTCGATCGATCTGAAATTTTGATACGATGCATTGTTAGGTTCGACGGGTCCGTGTGCCAAATTTCAGTTTGATCGGATCATGGGAAATGGGTCATTTTTGACTTCTGTTTTTCCGCCCGCCGAGCCCAAGACAGACAGACAGAGAGAGAGAGAGAGAGAGAGAGAGACGCCGGTGAAGTTAATATAAGGGATTTAAATAAAACAAACCCGTAAAAACAAAGTTTTTGACTATAAATCCCTTATATATGAGACATAACTAACAGTATTGATTATTTTCAAACATTTACAGACTGAATCTGTCTTAACTCAACTTTGCATCATAACCCTAGTGGGGGGGAGGGGTGGGGGGAGGGGTGGGGGGGGAGGGGTGGGGGGAGGGGTGGGTGGGGGAGAGGGGAAAAGTCTGGTCACCGATTCGCTTGACCGAGCTCAGAGTGACACGTAAAATGTAAACAAAAGCGCCCGTCGCTTCGTTGGGTCGCCTCAATGCGTCAGCTCAAAATTTCACGTGGCAAAAAAACAATAATAAACCGTGAATTGAAATTACATACCTCATATAAGGATAAACTAAAAATGCATTAATTTAATTACGGTACGTTCGATCGATCTGAAATTTTGATACGATGCATTGTTAGGTCAGACGGGTCCGTGTGCCAAATTTCAGTTCGATCGGATCATGGGAAGTGGTTCATTTTTTACTTCTGTTTTTCCGCCCGCCCGCCGAGCCCAAGACAGAGAGAGAGAGAGAGACGGCCGCGAAGTTAATATAAGGGATTTAAAAAGTCGAAATCATGGCTTTATTATTCCAGCGTCAATTTGCATGTCTCCCTTTAAATCCCTGGTCTCTGCTCATGAGTCACGATCGCAGCCACAGGGGGGGGGGAGTACAGAAGGTTCACTGAAAATTTAAACTATTATTAAGTCTAGCTTTTAAAGTTTGTTCATTTTAAAAGAGATTTTTCTGGATAAATTTAAATGACTGAATAAAACCGCAGCTATTTCCAATTTTTCTTTCATAAAATATTATGATATCCAGGGTGCTACTTAAAATTGATGAGTTGAATGGACTTAAGAAGAATCGAATCAAATAAGACAGTTAGAAATTGATAAAACAACACCAAACACAAGAACAAGGCATAGGACTTTACGTCACACGATCTTCAACTGCGTTCAGATCTGGGAGCCCAAGATCTTGTATGTACGCCATGATGGAAATACACTCAGTCATGATGGGTATCTGTTTGGATACAACATATATCAATGTTCTGTTTACACCATCTATCATTGTTCTGTTTGGACACACCATCTATCATTGTTCTGTTTGGACACACCATCTATCATTTTTCTGTTTACATCATCTATCATTGTTCTGTTTGATTACACCACAATTCACCACATATCAATGTTCTATTTGATTACACCATATATCAATGTTCTATTTGATTACACCACATATCAATGTTCTATTTGATTACACCATATATCAATGTTCTATTTGATTACACCATATATCAATGTTCTATTTGGTTACACCATATATCAATGTTCTATTTGATTACACCATATATCAATGTTCTATTTGATTACACCATATATCAATGTTCTATTTGATTACACCATATATCAATGTTCTATTTGATTACACCATATATCAATGTTCTATTTGATTACACCATATATCAATGTTCTATTTGATTACACCATATATCAATGTTCTATTTGATTACACCATATATCAATGTTCTATTTGATTACACCATATATCAATGTTCAGCAGAGAGTTGTAGAGAGGTTAACTCTGTGGGCAATATGTCCAGGGGCGTACTTACAAAGGGTCCTTCGGCCGTTGGGGGAGGGGGTGGAGACATTGCGACATCACGTGGTTTATTGGATAAGCGATCTGCAAAACAGCGCCTCTAAAATGTGTCGCCTCGGTCAAATATTGAAAGACTCGTACAAGCAGACTGATTAAATACTTGGGGCCAGTGAATCACGTGACAGGGCTGAAAGCCTGGATCTAAGCTTTGGGGACTTTCTGTCAATCAAATTGAATGGTGGAGTGAGGGGGGGGGGAATAAATGTAGTCGGGCCTGGAGACTCAGACGAATGAAGAGAAGATTTGGACCATAGTGAGATAAACGACAAATGTGATGGAAGCGGAAAATGTGATGGTAGCGGCAAATGTGATGGTAACGGCAAATGTGACGGTATTAACAAATGTGATGGTAACGACAAATGTGATGGTGCCGACAAATGTGATGGTACCGAAAAATGTGATGGTAACAGCAAATGTGATGGTAGTAACAAATGTGATGGTAATGGCAATGTGATGGTAGCGGCAAATGTGATGGTAGCGGAAAATATGATGATAGTAACAAATGTGATGGTAGTAACAAATATGATGGTAGCGGCAAATGTGATGGTAGTAAAAAATGTGATGGTAAGGGCAATGTGATGGTAACGACAAATGTGATGGTAACAGCAAATGTGATGGTAGCGGAAAATGTGATAGTAGCGGAAAATGATGTTTGCCAATAGTCGAATAAAAAAATTCAAAAACCAAAAATGAAAAGATGTAAGTTTTATTTGCTCAAAGATGTTCTCAGACTTTGTTCTACACAGCTCAAAGATGTTCTAAGACTTTGTTCTACACAGCTCAATGATGGTCTCAGACTTTGTTCTGCACACCTCTAAGATGGACTCAGACCTTGTTCCCCAGCTTGACCCAAGCCAGCAGCGTGCTCCTGTAGCGGCTGCTCATCTTGTAGTAGAGGAAGAAGTTTGCGCTGGCGTTGACCGACTCCAGCAGCTTGCTGAATGAGAAGATGACGCTGATGACGTCCCAGTACATGTACAGCAACAACGTCTGCTCGGCGATGCTGCAGTAGAAGATGTGCGCCACGTTGGCCGGCGTGAAGCTGACGATGAAGACAGTGGAGATCATGACCACCATCTTGATGACCTTCTGCTCCTTGCTGGACACCCCAGACTCCTGCCTCTGTTTCGCGCTCGGGGCGGCGACTGTTTTCTGGCGCCACTTGGACTTCTGCTTGAGCTGGATGGCGGTGATGATGGTGCAGGCGACGACGAGGGCGAACGATCCGAAAGGCGAGACGAGATTGATGGCGTACGTCACACCGTCAATGTCGTCACTGTCGTCTCTGAAGACGAGGCCCGTCACGGTTTTGTTGCGGCTGGCCACGAACTTGGGGGCGAGGTAGCTGGTGTAGAAGGAGGGGGCCTGGCACGCGCTGACCCAGACACACACGCAGACGATGGTCACTTTGATCCGGGTGGCCGTGATGATGGTCTTGACCTTGAGGGGGAGTGTGATGCAGATGCAACGCTCGAAGGCGATGAACGCGGTGATCCAGCCGGTGACCCGGGTGAACAGAAGGTGGGGGAGACTTCCGGTCAGGTACTCCACGTCCGACGGCAGGAAGGACAGGTCAGCGTGGTAGAAGAGAGGGTTCCAGCTGATGGATGACCACAGCAACGTCACCAAGGACAACATGTCAGACAGGGCTAGACACAGGAGGCTTATGTTGACTGTGTCTTGGAAACCTGACAAGTAAAGGTTTGTGTCAACACGGGTTGTCTTAAAAACCTGGCTTGAAATGTTTTTTTGACCGCAGTTTATGAGAAAATCTAGGGATACTTATATACTTTATTGGTTTTATTATGCAGACCGTTAAGTCACCAGAATCAAAAGCTATTTCGCCAATAGAAAAAAGAGCCCGATTTCTATAATTCTATTTGTGGTGCAGTTAAACTAAAAAAAAAGAAATAAAAACTTGAATGAGTATTTAACCACAATTTCCAAAATAAATTTCCGATTTTTTATCAAGGGAAATCATTCTAAATTACATTAAAAGACGATTCAAATAAGTAATTCTGAAACTAAACACAATATGACGTCATATCCCTTCACGCTACAGCACACCAAGAATGTGTCAATATAATGCGCACCACGCAACATAAGCATTCACAAAGCGGGAAAACCCCATTTACTATCATTCTAGATTACATTAAAAGTCATTTCAAATCAATAACTTAGAAATTAAACAAACAATTGCTTAAAAAATTGCTTCTAAAATTACGAGAGTCGAACGAAAAGAAATTTTTCAAAAATTCCTTCTTCAACATTGTTCTAAATATTATTAGCTATTATTTCACGTTTGTTTCAACCCGATAGATGCTATGGTTGGCGAGAAATTGACAAAATACTGATATTTTTCGTTTTTTTTTAATTTTCAAGGAAATCCAGTAAACCTTTTCGGTATTTTTGTGACCGTTGCACATCCTTGGGACCTCCTAAGCATAATTGCAAAAGACCCGAACCCTCTATCCGGTATGATTCAGGAGGAGTTGCATTGTCAAGCTTGACTGACATTTCGAATCTATAAACGCAATTTTTCCAAGGGAAATTGCGTTGAAAACCAGCAAAGCGCTGTGACTTATTCATGTCAAGCATCTCTAGACGTATTAAATAAATTCACGTTAGCCAGAGGAAAGCTTGGATGCTATAATGACCTAGTGTGGATAGGGGTGGAGAGTTTATCCACATATTTGGTTATACAACTGTCATTGGACATATAACATAGACAGAGTCCATGAACGTCAGTTGGACATACAACACAGACAGAGTCCACGAACGTCAGTTGGACATACAACACAGACAGAGTCCACGAACGTCAGTTGGACATACAACACAGACAGAGTCCACGAACGTCAGTTGGACATACAACACAGACAGAGTCCACGAACGTCAGTTGGACATACAACACAGACAGAGTCCACGAACGTCAGTTGTGAGAATGATTCTCAAACTTTTAAAAAAGAAACAAATGTAATAACGATTTTTTAATGGTCTATGAATTCTCCCTTGCCAGAAACCCTCGATCTGTCCACATGACGTCATTAGCGAGATAGCCTCAGGACTCTAAGATGGCATTTATTGAACACAAGCGAACGACGTACGGTAGCCAGCCCCCAACTTACGGTAGCCAGCCTCCAACTTACGGTACCCTACAAACAACTTACAATACCTTGTTTGACGAAGACAACCACGTTGACGATGTTCAGCCCGATGCCAAACACAGACACAACCCCGAAGAGGGTGTGGTTGACGAAGAGGAAGGTCTGAACAGTGGCATAGTCCAGGATGACGGTGAAACCAAAAGAAAACGACGAGTCGCTCCCATTGGTCACGTTGACCGGAAGTTCCCCGGTAATCATAGCAAGGGTTGATGGTCACGGAGAGGGTTTGATCTAACTTTGTTTTTTTTAAAGAGGAAAAACAGGGGATGGAATGTGTTGACGCGATCTGTTGATGTTAGCGATGAAACCTCTTCAACTTTTGGGGGGAACTTTTCAACCTTATCAAGTATATCGCTATCAACAGTGTGTATGTTTACCCCTAACCAAGCTAAATAAAGAAAGTTGTTTACAGCATTTGGGGGTAATATAAATGTAACTATGATTGCCGTCAGAGAGGTTGATTCAAATCACAAAGTTACACTGAGCAGCGAAGCATGTAAGACCGTGCTGCGAAGCATGGGACAATTCTTCTTCAAATCATGACTGCGCTTCCCTGCTATGTGAATGAGTAGAACAGATGTCTTATCCGAGCAGAACTGTATAATGAAATATAAATGTCCCCCGAGAGAAGAAATGTTCTGTGTATGAATGTCCTATGAGAATTTGGTGGTCCTGCAAGAGAATAAATGTCCTATGAGAGTTGTCCATGTCCAAACAAATGTAATCCGATGCAGATGATAGAAATGATGAAAGGCGCCAACATTAAACAAAAAATGTATCACAATCATTAAGGACAAATTTCTCGCACAATAAAACTGTCTCGCAATAACATAAATGTAGCAGTACAGAGGACCAGGTCCCCACTTAGCGAGACTTTTATATCAACATCATCAGATTTCCAATCATTAGATGGCGTCAGATCGATTTGATCAACAGTCCATGGATGAGAGGCGGACAGGAACGGCGCACAGGAGCGGCGCACAGGAGCGGTGTCAGAAATGAACATGTGAGGTGTCCTTGTATGAACCTAGGGGCCCTGATTATAAAAGTTACACAACTTGAATCCAACCCTTGTTAAATTAATCATCTTCAGTTGGGGGGGGGGAGCAATTGTTCATTGAGAAGAGGAAACGCCTATGTATCCCGTGAACCCTTCGATGGTTATTGTTATACAGATCCAGCTAGAAATGTGGGGGTGGGGGGCGTGGGGGGTGGGGGGCGTGGGGGGCATCAGGTGGATAACGATACGATGATGCTTAAGGTGGCTACCTAGCATGGCGAATTAAATTCTAAACTTAATCCCTGAATGGTAACCGACCCTGATGTATAAGTGTTATTACGAAGTAGATCATATTATGATTGTGGTAAGCATCGTAGGAACTAGCGTGTATCATGTATAATATAAAAGGCCCAGGTCACTCATTCTGTATCGCTATGGGACATAATCAATTTATTTTGCATTTAAATTGAAAATACAGACGTAAAAATCATAATCATTTTGATTCGAGATTAACAGAGCGTGTGGTGTTTCTCGCCGTAAAATGTTATATGACGTCATTGTTGGAGCTTATATTTTAATTTTGGAAAAGGGATATATAGAGAAATTTTGTGAAAAATAAATTCATTCTAATGAACTAAAATTTAATTATTCATTCATTTTATTGAACTAATTCACATACTAATTTTTGGCCGTCGGACACACTGATACTGATTCGAACGCATGCAATAACATTCACGTAATTTACTTGGGGTTTTGAAAAAAGTGGGCGCCGTAGGCGCCCCAGAACAACCTAGTTTGGTTATAAGAGGCGAATGTTATAATCCCATCGGGATGAGCCATTATTCATTCTATACAATTGTATTTAACAACCAGTTTGAGATCACCTGCACGAGATCAAGGGCTCTGGTGCCAGGACTTATTTGAGAACACCTGTATGAGTTCCATGGCTTTGGTGCCGGGACTTAGACAGTTTGAGAACACCTGTACGAGTTCCAGGGCTCTGGTGCCGGAGTAATTAAACAATTAGCACGCCACATGGAACAATTGGTGCTCTCGTCAAGCCTCAGATCAGCGGAAATGGGCGAGGAGCAGGCGAGGGCAAATCGATGTATTGACATGAGATGAGCAAGTAGTGGATGCGTTTAACGAGTTGAACCGAAACTGCGAATAAATCTGTCAGCTATTCAGGTGCAAGGCTATTTCTCGGACTTGCACTCAAACATTTGTTTGCTACAAGCAGAGAGGAGATGTCACGCGGCAAAATAGTCACACATTTAACAAACAAAAACTTTGCGGAACAAACCGCAAGTAAGCATAACAAAAAAACAACTCGCCTAAATGTCAGCTTAAAAAGAAATAGCGCGTCGGTTAAATTTTTGTAAGTGTTGAACATCTGCCATGAAATTAACGAGGACTGGTCAAACACTGAGTAGCCGCTAGCAGAAATCACTGGATATCAAGAAATTATCAAGTTAAATTTATTGAATTTATTGTAGATGTTAAGATTATAGTTAAGATAAAGGGTTGAGTTATGGCATTGTTTTAACTATGGGATTGTTGGAACGATGTTATTTGTTTGAACTATTGGGTTGTTTGAATCCTGGGATTTTTTTGAATAATGGGTTTATTTTATTTCTAGATTAATCTGCTCTTGAATAGCACTTGGATATATGTGGAAAGGTGTTATGTGGAAAGGTGTTATGTGGAAAGGTGTTATGTGGAAAGGTGTTATGTGGAAAGGTGTTATGTGGAAAGGTGTTATGTGGAAAGGTGTTATGTGGAAAGGTGTTATGTGGAAAGGTGTTATGTGGAAAGGTGTTATTGTGTTGTATGAGTAAGGAAACACGTGCATATCACGGATAATAAACAAAGCTGCACTAAACACACATCTACTTAACATACATCAAACACATAATATATTAACTTATGCTAACTACAGCTTCACATAAACATATATTTAACACTTTAAACTCTTGCTCATATAAGTACATTAGACACATAACAACATAAATATAAGTAAAACACATATCTGTAGAACATAAACAAAAAATAGATATATATAGGCTTTCAATAAATATATCCTGATAGATATACATTAAACACTTAACTATATAAACATATGTTAAAGGCTGCCCCATATACCTTAAACACATAATTACATAAACATATGTTAAAGGCTGCCCCATATACCTTAAACACATAGTTATATAAGCATACGTCAAACACTTTCCCCCATAAAACCTAAATTAAAGAGATGTGAGATTATATCAGCATTAAGAACAGCAAAAATCACGTGATTATGACGCAAGAGTCACGTGATTATGACACGCACTTTCAAATCAACACCAAGAGATGAAAGGAGAGAATTCAATTTATTAAACATATTTTAGATCTAATTTGACGACCTTTTAGCTGACGTCGCCCTGTTAACCCTCCTGGACTGTCTCCAAGACATTTCATTCATATACAAACTCAGGAGATTAAATTGATTCTATTTACTTAATGAAGTTTTGTAGCGTTATTTTCTGAGTTTATCTCCGTTTAATTAAGGCAAGTATTTCAAGCCTCGGCGAGCAAACCCATTCTGAGGGATTTCAAGATTAAAACGACAATTTAATTTGTTGCATGGACAAACAACTAACCAACATCAAAACAAACCAAAGGTTACATTAAACTAACAGGAAGATGAATCTTTGATGGAGATAAAATATTTATTAGACGGATTTAAAGAAGCAATTAACAAGAAGCATGGCAATTTATTAAAATATCATCTATATAAATGTGAAAATAAAATATAATCTATATAAATGTGAAAATAAAATATCATCTATATAAATGTGAAAATAAAATATCATCTATATAAATGTGAAAATAAAATATCATCTATATACATGTGAAAATAAAATATCATCTATATAAATGTGAAAATAAAATATCATCTATATAAATGTGTAAGTAAAATATCATCTATATAAATGTGAAGGTAAAATATCATCTATATAAATGTGAAAGTAAAATATCATCTATATAAATGTGAAAGTAAAATATCATCTATATAAATGTGAAAGTAAAATATCATCTATATAAATGTCAACATAAAATACCGTTAAAACCCATAAAGCACGAGACGGTGGCAGTAATATGTTTAAAAATTTAAGATCCGTGAAAGCTAATTACCAAACTTGGTTGATGAGGCCAATAAACACAATGGAAGATTCGCGACTGAACAGATGAAACGATAACTTTTGAAAATAAACAACTAAATACAAATGAGAAATTCGTTGATAAAAGTTTTGGAAGTGGTGTGTGTTTGGTGTGTGTGTGTGGTTGGAGGGGGTATGAGATACATATTTGATACCCAGCGTTTAACTCGACATAACACATCTCGTCTGTTCTTGGGAACAACTGGTGTTAAACTCGACATAACACATTTCGTCTGTTCTTGGGAACAACTGGTGTTTAACTCGACATGTCCTATCACATCTGGCTTGTTCTTGGGAACAATCGGTAGGGTGTCAACTGTTCCATGATACAGTCGGACCTCGCTAAGTCGAACTTCTCTAAGCCTAAAACCTCCCTATATTAAATTAATTGTTAGGTCCCGGCCAATTCATTGATTAATCTGCCCTATAACGCCATTTTCCATAACTCGAAAACTCTGTATGTCGATTTTTTTTCGGGCCCCTTTTAGTTCGACTTAGCGAGGTCCAACTGTACTACAAGGTGTTAACTGTTTCATGATACCACGGGGTGTCACCAGTTCTATGATACCACGGGGTGTCACCAGTTCCATGATACCACGGGGTGTCACCAGTTCCATGATACCACGGGGTGTCACCAGTTCCATGATACCACGGGTCGTTAAAAGTTCTAATACAGATTGACTGAAAACCAGAATTACAAACTCATGAGGTCTTAAAATGAAAACAAATACAAGCGAGATGGTTAGGTGGTGGTGGGTCATCTCTTGAAAGCTCCGATACCTCGTCGCTACTAGCCCCCCCCCTCCCCCCATGACCTCAAGATATGCCAGTAAACACAGATAGAAAAGTCCAGGCACTGAGTCCTGTACTCAATATGAAACCACTTCCGACCAGTATATCAACTCTTACAGTAACAAACTTGGAGGGGCTTTTCTGGGAGCAGCCGGATACCATCCCAAAGAGCGGCTTTAAGCCGGCCCTGTACTTGGCACACAGGCCGGACCTAAACAACACAAGCCGGCCTGTACTTGGCCCACAGGCCGGACCTAGTCATCACACGCCGGCACTGTACTTGGCCCACAGGCCGGACCTAGTCATCACAAGCCGGCCCTGTACTTGGTCCACAGGCCGGATCTAGTCATCACAAGCCGGCACTGTACTTGGCCCACAATCCAGCCCTGTTCTTGGCCCCCAAGCCAGCCATGTACTTTGCCCACAAGCAGGCCCTGTATTACACCCATAGCCGGCCCTATATTATGCCCACAATCCAGCCCTAGCGCCCACAAGCCAGCCCTGTCCTTGACCCACAATCCAGACCTGTACTTGGACCACAGGCCAACCCTAGCGCCCACAACCCGGCCATGTACTTGGCCCACAGGCCGACCCTAGCGCCCACAACCCGGCCCTGTATCTGGAACTCATGGTGTAGTACAGCACGATGCTGACACTGCCGTTGATGGCCTCCAGGACTTTGATGAAAGAGAAGGTGACGCTCATGTAGTCCCAGTAGGCCGCCAGGCGGCGCTGGTCGCCTGCTATGACGCAGTACATGACGTGCAGGACGTTCGTGGGGAGGTAACTCACGATAAAGATGACGGACATCATGACCACCATCTGGACGATCTTCTGCTCCTTGCTGCTGATGCGGAGTGTCGACACCGTTTTGGCCCTCCACTCCGACTTTTGCCTCAGCTGACCGGAAGTGACCGCCGTGCAGACGAGAACCACGACGAACGACCCGAAGGGTGAGACCAGGTTCACAGAGTAGGCCACGCTGTTGAGCTCATCGCTGTGTGGACGGGCGACCAGACCGACCAACGTCCGGTTTCTGGTCGCGTCGAAGACGATGTCCAGGCTGCTGGTGTAGAAGGCCGTGGAGTGGGCAGCCGCAACCAGAGTAAAGATGGCGACCATCAACCACGTGACCCGTCTCGGCGTCACGATGGTTTTCACCCTGAGCGGCAAGGACACACACAGACATCGCTCCAAGGCGACGAACGCGGTGATCCATCCGGTGATGCGGGTGAAAATGAGATGAGGAATACTTCCGGTCAGGTACTCTACGTCTGCCGGGATGAAGGGGAGGTCAGCGTGGTACATCAGAGGGTTCCAGCAGACGGACACCCAGAGGGAGGTAAGCAGGGACATGACGTCAGAGATGGCGAGTGCCAGGAGGGATATGTTGACCGTGTCCTTGAACCCTTGGAGGCAACAAAAGACAAAGGTCATGATAAAAAAATTGAAAACAAGCGAAAACCTAGTACAAAACAGCCACTGCCGTCAGAATACCACCGATCACTAGTTATTTCGTGTAGTTCATTTCAAAGCGATACAAAAGCTTTCTCATACAAGAAAAACTGATTAAAAAATATAGATAAATAATATAAATAAATTAATATAAAATACTAGTTAGAGTTTCATGATCTTTTTGTTGTATCAGAAATTTTGTAAACTACATCTGTGTCACGTCAAGTACAGGATAGAAATGTCAGTTATATTTAGATCGTTGTATTACAATACACTCAACCATTTCTACTTATACAAACCTAAATGATAACATTGGTTAGAGGCCCCTTTGGTAGCACTACTGACTCTGTCTGTAGAACACCATAGGTTGGTAGCACTACTGCCCTGTCTGTAGAACACCATAGCTTGGTAGCACTACTGACCTTGTCTGTAGAACACCATAGCTTGGTAGCACTACTGACCTTGTCTGTAGAACACCATAGCTTGGTATCCCTACTTAGCATGTCTATAGAGCACCATAGCTTGGTAGCACTACTGACCTTGTCTATAGAACACCATAGCTTGGTAGCACTACTGACCTTGTCTATAGAACACCATAGCTAGGTAGCACTACTGACCTTGTCTATAGAACACCATAGCTTGGTAGCACTACTGACCTTGTCTACAGTACACCATAGCTAGGTAGCACTACTGACCTTGTCTATAGTGAACACCATAGCTAGGTAGCACACTACTGACCTTGTCTATAGTAACACCATAGCTAGGTAGCACTACTGACCTTGTCTATAGTACACCATAGCTAGGTAGCACTACTGACCTTGTCTATAGAACACCATAGCTAGGTAGCACTACTGACCTTGTCTATAGAACACCATAGCTAGGGTAGCACTACTGACCTTGTCTATAGTCAACCATAGCTAGTGCACTACTGCCTTGTCTATAGAACTCCATAGCTAGGTAGCCCTACTGACCTTGTCTTAGTACACCATAGCTTGGTAGCACTACTGACCTTGGTGTAGTACACACTAGCTAGGTAGCACTACTGACCTTGTTTATAGAACACCATAGCTTGGTAGCCCTACTGACCTTGTTTATAGAGCACCATAGCTTGGTAGCACTACTGACATTGTCTATAGAACACCATAGCTTGGTAGCACTACTGACCTTGTCTAAAGAACACTATAGCTTGTAGCACTACTGACATTGTCTATAGAGCACCATATTGGCTTCGGTAGCACTATCTTGACCTTGTCTATAGAACTCTATAGCTTGGTAGCACTACTGACCGTGTCTATAGAACTACCATAGCTTGGTAGCACTACTGACTTGTCTATAGAGCACCATAGCTTGGTAGCACTACTGACCTTGTCTATAGAAACACCATAGCTTGGTAGCACTACTGACCTTGTCTGTAGAACACCATTGCTTGGGTAGCACTACTGACCTTGTCTATAGTACAACCATAGCTAGGTAGCACTACTGACCTTGTCTGTAGAGCACCATAGCTTGGTAGCCCTACTGATCTTGTCTATAGAACACCATAGCTTGGTAGCACTACTGACCTTGTCTATAGAACACCATAGCTTGGTAGCACTACTGACCTTGTCTATAGCACACCATAGCTTGGTAGCACTACTTACCTTGTCTATAGAGCACCATAGCTTGGTAGCACTACTTACCTTGTCTATAGAGCACCATAGCTTTGGTAGCACTACTGACCTTGTCTATAGAACACCATAGCTAGGTAGCACTACTGACCTTGTCTATAGAACACCATAGCTAGGTAGAACTACTGACCTTGTCTATACAACACCATAGCTAGGTAGCCCTTCTGACCGTGTCAATAGAACACCATAGCTAGGTAGCACTACTGACCTTGTCTATAGAACACCATAGCTAGGTAGCACTACTGACCTTGTCTATAGAACACCATAGCTAGGTAGCACTACTGACCTTGTCTATAGTACACCATAGCACTCAACATATTGCAGACGATACCCAAGGATGAGATGACCCCGCAAGTAGCGTGGTTGGTGACATGTTTACTGAAAGGCGTTGTAGCCCGAGCCCGTCCCTTTTTGAGAACCACTGCTCATCACCGAACTTGGGCTGTCGGTGCAGTTCAGCCACGTCATCACTAAACTATGGCTGTCGGTGCCGTTTAACCACGTCATCTCTTTACTGCAACAAACGTCATCTCCACGTTGCTATTTTAGATGACGTTGTTTGTCGTCGCCTTGTTACAAGTGAACGCTTACAAGGCGTAGACACGCTTACAAGGCGTAGACACGCTTACAAGGCGTAGACACGCTTACAAGGCGTAGACACGCTTACAAGGCGTAGACACGCTTACAGGCTAGACACGCTTACAAGGCGTAGACACGCTACAAGGCGTAGACACTCTTACAAGGCTCGTAGACACGCTTACAAGGTCGTAGACACGCTTACAAGGCGTAGACACGCTTACAAGGCTGCGTAGGTACCCTACAGGTAACATAAAAAACCAACTAGTTATTGTGGAAATCTTAGAAAGTTAGGCGTAGTAATGTCTAAAGAAACACAAAGCACCAAAAGACAATGTTCGACTATATACTTGGCATGACGCAAAGAATTATTTCGTTTAAAAACAACAAGCTAAAATGTATTATTTGTATAGTACGTTCAAGTGAAAATTGCATACACAAGAGAGTCATTACAAGGGGGAGAAAAACTGGAGTTTTAAATATATGCTTAGAAACAGGTTCAATTACTGAAGTGCTAAGGGGAGACAAGAACAACGCAATTAAAAGGTGATGGAATTGATGGTTGTAACCGCTAATTAAAGGTTAGATGAAGGAAAGATTGTTTCCTTAGTTACAATATTTGTTCTTTAGTTTTAATAAGTTCAAATATGTTAAAAATATGGGTCAGAGACAACTAAATGACGTCATTAGCAATAATTTTTAATGTTGCACTTTGTTGGATGCTTCAAAAGAACACAGTAATTACTTTGATGTATGTTTGTTGAGGTTTGACATTTAATTGGTTTAATTCAGTCTCGGATGTTACATAGTTTGGACGAGTTCATTTACAGGTAAGGAAGTAGTTTGGATAGTTTGGATCGAGTTCATTGTGCGGCCCTGGTCGGTAGCTTTGCATGGTTTTGACAGTCAAGTTCCTGCCGGCAGTTGTTGGTTTTCCATAAAGACTATTGGATAGACATCAGAAGCTGAGACATGCGACCCTAATCATTTCAACTAAAGCCATCAGGGAGAAAACCCATTCTGTCGTCTGCTGTTTGCTTGCTATGGATGTACAAACATAGACAAGCTTTTCTTCAGTGTGGAGGGATTTTTATTTCGGACACTATATTTACATTAAGCTAAATATGATGATGGAGACAGTGAAAAATGTTTGATTACAAATCTGGTTGAAATTTTAGATATTTAATTTCTATTTCCTCACGGAGCCAAGCCATAGCTCCCTGTTATATTGATATAGAGTTTCAACAGACTCTTCTTAATACTGAATAATTGAGCCATCAGACAAAGCCCCTAACATTGGCTCCAATGTTCCCTCTAAGCTGAGCGGGACGTGCGCGGCCGCGCTGTTATCTGACCGACGCCGCGCAGCAAAATATGTAAAATATTGCACAAAAAATTGGATGCTGCGCAACTTTGCACACGAGCTTTTTTACTTTGCACACGGACCATGGAACTTTAGAGGGAACATTGATTGGCCCGTCATACAAGTTGAGGGATCAGTTTGTTGTTGGCCCCGTCATACAGCTGAGGGATCAATTTGTTGTTGGCCCTTCATACAAGTTGATATTATCTTCAGATATATTAACAACAACAAGAATCACTATTTTTGAGCCCAAGAAACTTTTTGAATTTTTTGTCAAGATTTTTCTAACATAATGTCAACCAGTAAGTGACACTAAATATCTGCGCATCATCGACAAGGGGTTTATTTGTTACCTAAAGTTAATATACAGTGGTACCTCGAGATACGACATTAAATCCCTCCGGGTGGCTTTCGTATCTTGGACTTTTCGTATGTCGAACTAAGTTTTACATGTAAAATACTTAATACGTTCCATGCCACACAGAAACAACAATAACAATTGAAAAATATCGTGGACAAACAGAGAAAACCAAAGTAGGATTCTCCCACTCCTTAAAAAGTACATAATATAAATCTAATAAATAACAATAAACAGTGCAAACAAAAAATAATAAATGAAATAATGATAATATGTACACATATGTGAGTCATCGCCTTTCGAGTGAAGCGATGTGGCGAAAGTGTCGGAGATGGTGGCAGGGGAGGATAACTAATGGCAGAAATCATTACGGCATTATGTAGGAAAACCTAACTTTATGAAAATAATACTCTTTGTACAAACATTGCATGAATGCTAAATAAACTCTTAAAGTTAGTACACCTGTACACTCGTCATCATCATCATCAGTCCCGTGAACGTGGCGGTTGTTGGGGGTAGTAAAATTTCGGCTGGGCTGACATAATTTTTCGGCTGATATCCGGATTAGCCGGATTTTAAAATTTCGGCTGGCTGACATAATTTTTCGGCTGATATCTGGAATAGCCGGATTTCTCCGTAAATTGACATTTGTAGCTTTTTTCGACTGATTACCAATTATTCGTAAACAGCATCCAGGGCTGTTCTAGTGTAACTGTTACAGGTGCCGGTATGTTGAGAGATGGGAAATTAATTTTGAAGAAGGTCAACAAACCATCTTTAGCCACAATTTTCAGAGGCGAGCAAGTCTCTACAGAACCAGATAACGATATCTCTTGTCAGTTCCTGACTTGATGTTGCCTGACATTGACTGTTGCCTTCTTCATACTTACGGAAATATCCCAAAATTTTATTTGACTTTTCTTGACTTTGTATTGACACATTGTGCTTGACACTTAAGTGAAGATTCATATTGCCACTTGATGTAATTGCGGCAAAATTGGTTACTTTTGAAATGTGACCATTGTCACCCAATGACTGCTGAGCAGTAAGACACAGCTGACAATAAACTCGATCTTCGTTTTACATTTCTCTCATATCAGCAGAGAACAGGCCACCAAAATATTTCCAGCATTGTGAATTAGAATTTCCATGTAGGCTATGTGTGTTTAGGTTTTACTTGTAGGTTTCGTTTTTTTATATTTCTTAAATGCATTCTTTATATATGTTATATTTGAGCTATTAAAGCACTAATTTGTAAGGCTTTGTAATTTATAAGGCTGTTATCGGCCCTTAACGCTTACATAATTAGAGTAGAGTAGGATACATCCATTTTGTTCATCCTGCTTAGTATAAGATCGTTTGAGCCATAATTGAGTAATACAAATCGCTTAGTTACGAAATTCTTAACGATAACTTAAATAAATAAATTTATTTATTTGTATTTTAATTAGTTTTTTTAAAAATAAATTAAGATTGTAAGATAACGATAACTTGCAAGAACCGTATCAATGATTATTTAGGTTTTAAAAAAAAACTGTAAATGAAAAAAAAGAAATGTATCTTAAACGTAACGCAATGAAACACTAAGAAAACAAAAACATTACGTTACGGCGGCTCGTTCATTTTTCGGCGGAGATTTACGGCGGACAAAATAATAATATAATAAATAATAATACATTGATTATTTATATATAGCGCTGTATCCCAGTAAGGAACTGGGCTCACAGCGCTTTACATGAAAGAAATAACATACTTATAAGTATTAAATTAACTTTCATATCACAACAAAAACACAAAATTACAATACATTATACATAAGCTACGTTAATCATTTACAAGAAATGTTGTTTCATCAATTTTAAAAATAAATTTTGAAAAGATGTGTCTTAAGTGCAGTCTTGAAGGACTTGGTTGTTTGAATACTACGTATGTGTAATGGTAGAGAATTCCATTGTTTGGCTGCACAAAAAGAGAACGACCTTTCACCAAATGTTTTGGTGCGTGTCGTAGGAACAGAGAGAACGCGTGTGTCTGCTTAAGATCTTAGCTTGCGATGTGGGTAAGTAGACAGACAAAAGTTCAGTAAGATACGATGGGCATGAGTCCGAAAAGAAATTGTGACAGAGAACGGCCAGTTTGTAATCAATACGGGCTTGTATAGGCAGCCAATGAAGTGAGCGAAGAAGTGGAGTAACATGGTCATGTTTTTTTTGCCTTGAGCACCAGTCTGGCACTGCTGAATTTTGAACTTTCTGTAGTTTGTCAATGCATTGTTTTGGCACACCTGACAGAAGAGAATTGCAGTAATCCATACGAGCCAGTACAAGAGCACAGCCTAGCGTTTTTGTGGCACTAACTGTTAAGTAATGACGGATTGAGCTGATCTGACGAATGGCAGTGTAGGCAGAGCGACAGATGTGATTGATGAAGTTGTTAATAGACATGTTGTCAGAAATAATGTAGCCAAGATTCCTAGTCGATGTTGTGAACAGAATATCCGAACTGGCTACTTGAATTGACTTCGGAAGAGACAAAGTACTGCGTGATTTATTGTTGCAAATAGAAGTGCTTCAGTCTTGTCATCATTCAGCATATTTTCGGGCGGATTTACGGCGGACGAAAATTTTGCGGCGTATTCGGCGCGCGGCGTCGGCTGAGGGGTCTAATTGGGGGGGGGCGGGGGGAGCGCTTGGACACATCAACAGATAACGATCTCAACGTTAAGCGGCGGCCAGTAATTCGTTCAATCTCATCCCTGTTCATTCCTTTATGTTGTCAAGCCAGTTTTGTCCAATGTCGACCTCTTCGCCTGCCTCCTTCTACAGTGCCCTGAAGGATAATTTTTGTCAGGGTATCATGTCGCAGTACATGACCAAAACATAACATCTTACGTCTCTTTAATTGTTGTTATAATGGTTTCTTGATGACCCACAACAGAGTTTATTCTGTCCCAGACATATTCATTGGTCTTGTGTTCTAAAGTCTTCCCTTACTGTTAGTCTGTCACAGACATATTCATTGGTCTTGTGTTCTAAAGTCTTCCCTTACTGTTGGTCTGTCCGAGACATATTCATTGGTCTTGTGTTCTAAGTCTTCCCTTACTGTTGGTCTGTCCCAGACATATTCATTGGTCTTGTGTTCTAAAGTCTTCTCTTACTGTTGGTCTTGTGTTCTAAAGTCTTCTATTACTGTTGGTCTTGTGTTCTAAAGTCTTCTATTACTGTTGGTCTTGTGTTCTAAAGTCTTCTATTACTGTTGGTCTTGTGTTCTAAAGTCTTCTCTTACTGTTGGTCTTGTGTTCTAAAGTCTTCTATTACGGTTGGTCTTGTGTTCTAAAGTCTTCTATTACTGTTGGTCTTGTGTTCTAAAGTCTTCTATTACTGTTGGTCTTGTGTTCTAAAGTCTTCTATTACTGTTGGTCTTGTGTTCTAAAGTCTTCTATTACTGTTGGTCTTGTGTTCTAAAGTCTTCTATTACTGTTGGTCTTGTGTTCTAAAGTCTTCTATTACTGTTGGTCTTGTGTTCTAAAGTCTTCTATTACTGTTGGTCTTGTGTTCTAAAGTCAAATGTCATTGAATTGCACGAGTCACGCAAATGTCATTGAACTGCACGAGTCACGCAAATGTCATTGAACTGCACGAGTCACGCAAATGTCATTGAACTGCACGAGTCACGCAAATGTCATTGAACTGCACGAGTCACGCAAATGTCATTGAACTGCACGAGTCACGCAAATGTCATTGAACTGCACGAGTCACGCAAATGTCATTGAACTGCAGAGTCACGCAAATGTCATTGAACTGCACGAGTCACGCAAATGTCATTGAACTGCACGAGTACGCACATGTCATTGAACTGCACGAGTCACGCACATGTCATTGAACTGCACGAGTCACGCAAATGTCATTGAACTGCACGAGTCACGCACATGTCATTGAACTGCGCAATAACACGCACTGTTTGAACTTTTCAGTCACGTGACGCCCAGTGTTGTCAGCTGCACGTTTTTTCGTATCTTGGAATTTTATTTTTGTATCTTAGAACTAAATATTCTTCGAGCGACCTTTCATATCTTGGATTTTCTTAACTTGAAGCATTCGTATCACCAGGTTCCAGTGTATTGAACGTTCAAAGATATATGCTAAGTAATTAATACACATGATGTTCTACATATCAAGTTTGTCTTCTATTACAAGAGTATCAAATAGTTCAATAAATCTTTTTAAACAATGTCCATGGCTGCTCCAAGTGTTTCATATTATAATAGAGGCAATGATTAATATTATAATAGAGGCAATGATTAATATCAAATCAAGAATAATCTAAACCAGTGCTTCTCAAAGTGGCGGTCCGCGGGTCATTTGCCACCGGTCAGCAGAAGTAATCAGTAAAGGACAGAAGAATATAATTAGAAACCTCAATTTGCAACCATTAAAACAACAATATAGAATGTGTCAATTTTTCCGGAAACAAGCACATACAATGAAAACAAATCAAATCAAATAAATTAGATTTTCGCCACCACGTCAACACAGGGAAAATATTGGACCGGTCACTGGCGCAATGGAAAAATTCCTGCCGGTCCGCCATACTAATAAGTTTGAGAAGCACTGATCTAAACTACATACTTAGCTACGTGTCTAATTTTGGTAGCTATGTTTTAAATACTATAACACTAGATAGTTTCATCTAAAAAAAACCTCAAATTGTTAAGTGTCTAATTTTGGTGGCTATGTTTAAATACAATAACACTTGATTGTGTCATAAGGGAAATGATATGAGCACAACTTATCTTTATATGTTTCAGTTATCACCAGTCTTGTGGCCAACCTCCAAAAACAGGGGTGGGCAAACTACGGCCCGCGGGCCAGGACATTTCATGCGGCCCGTAGGCATGTGCATGTTGCGACCTTATGTCGATGTTGAGTTTCTTTGTTTAGAATGTTCGCTATATTTTTAAAACAAAAATTCCGAGTATTTGATACGAATCTAGGGATAATATATTGGTTTTATGGCTCCTGAATTGATTAGTGATCGCTAGTCATCAATTGTTAACATTCTTATTCGAAAATGCATTTCAGCTCAACAGGAAGATTATTTTGTGTACAATTTATATATTGGCGGTTTTGTAAAAATAGTAACTTAAAAGCGAATAGACATTGATTGAACCATGAGTGCTGCCAAACGAAGAAAGATTGATGACCAATGTCGTGTTTTTAATGACGAATGGACCTCTAAATATTTCTTCACGAGCGTTGGCAGCAAAGCAGTCTGCTTGCTGTGCCGAGAGTGTGTCAGCGTCTTTAAGGAGTACAACATAGAGACACCACCAAACAAAACAGTTGGATTTCGGGCACAATGTAACATTCAATTTGAACAAAGAGAGAAAGAGAAATTGCCAAGAGTTGGTTAGTAATTTAAAGAAGCAGCAAACTGTTTTTAATACAAGATGCTGCAACCTAAGACAGTTAGGTGCTATTTGGTTTTAGATTATAAAACGGAACAAGTCTTTTTCTGACAGCAAGTTCATCAATGAATGCTTGTCAGCTGCAGGAAGCGTTATGTGTCCAGTGTTAAGTCTCTATGTTTAGGTGGATTGTGCCTTGCTCTCCGCTACACACAACATACACAAGAGATGACACAAGTCTGTGTAACGATGCAATGTTTATTCTACTATAAACAACTGTACAACTGGCTGTCTTGCCTTGACATAAAATACATCTATATATAACGGCTGTATGCTCAAGCATGCCCTCGGTCCGACCCGACCGCTTCTGGGCGACGTTAAACTCAACTCTGTTTTACTGCAACCCTGCAGCTCCCCGGTCTATCCTGACCGGTCTGACCGCACAACACTGTGCGAAGTACACAACTCTCTGCAACACCCCGCACTCGTCTCGACTACTCTCTTATATACCCCCCCAACTGGTCTCAACTGACCCTGGCGTGTCCTCTGGTCATGTCCCTGACATATCCCGTGTGACCAGAAGTTCACTCAGACATCACTAGACATTATTCCCGTGATAGGAGTTCATACCCGTCAACAACGCCTTGACCCGACTCCAACACTGGCTCACAACAATCTCACCACAATCATTCGCAGTGATTCTCATACCCTGACATATCCCCCCTCTTCCGTTAGATTCTACTTACGGGTAGAATCTCACAATACAACAAAGTCAGGGCATGGAATCACTGCACATTACAATTACAATAATATAATACATAATGAAATAATATCTTTCAAAATAATTTTATACACAACATTGCATGAAAAAAAAACACTAGTATATACAACACAGAGCATAAATCCACTTGGTCGTACCTTTATACGACTTCACTAACCCGCAACTCGTACGTTATCATTATCTTAATTCTCAAAGAACCAACCTTCGACCTACTACTGGTCATAACACCTCACATAATTAGTATCCCAACAATTGACCATTTTTACGCTAGATTGTTATCTATTTACCAACTGACTCTACTGGTTCCTCATATAAATGCCTTAAGATATTTATTCCAGGATTAGCTCCAGCATGAGATAATGTTATAGGGATAACTACTTATCCAAACTATAGACATTTCAGCCTGATTGTATTTAACCCATTACAATCAATTATATAACAATCATGTGCATATAGTAGTCATAATCAACATAATTCATCATAATACTCATAATCATGAACAAAATCATTATCATCATATCTCATAATTTCATAAATATATATATATATATATATAAATAATTACATCTCCTTATAATGAAATTTTGCCCGAGGTCACCCGGAGCCAAAAATTATAATAAAAAACATCAGCACGAAAGTACAACCATCTCATATTTATTTACAACCATCCGTAAGTACTAACTAACATAAGTACATAATCGCTATGAAACCTTACAATCATGTTCATATAATAATAATACTGGCCCGAGGTGACTCAGACCTCAATTTCTACCCAATTTAGTCCCCATGAACAAGCAACTCTACTTGTTTTTCGACCTTCGTGACTCGGCCGAATTTTGATGTAAATATCTAACCAATCAGCTGCCATATCTGCTTATTGCCGAGATAAAAAATCTGCAATAATGTTATCTTCACCTTTAATGTATTCCACGTTGAAATCGTATTCCTGTAACATCAAAGACCACCTGGAAACTCTTGAATTTTCAAATTTAGTCGTGTTCAAATATTTTAACGCTTGGTGGTCACACTGGAGCGTAAATCTTGCCCCCATTAAATAGTAGGATAATTTCTGAATTCCCCATATTATTGCCAAGCATTCCCTCTCTATTGTTGAGTATCTAGTTTCCCTGTCAACCAGTTTACGACTAATATATTTAACCGGGTGGAGCATATTGTCTCTCTTCTGCATCAAACATGCCCCCAATCCCTTCGTTGACGCATCTGTACGAACTATAAAGGGTTCCTTAATGTCGGGCAGAACCAAAATGGGGTTATTTGTTAAATAGTTTTGGATTGTATCCAATGCTTGTTGGCATTCCTTAGTCCAGCATATATTATTAGGTTTACCTTTCTTTGTAAGGTCCGTCAATGGGGCTGTTATCGTTGAAAAATTAGGTATAAATTTATTGTAATACGCTATTAGGCCAACTAGTCCCCTTACTTGTCTCTTATTTTTGGGTCGTTCTATTTCCAACACTTTGTTTATATTGTTCATGTCTGGTTTTAAGATGCCTGCTCCAATTCTATGTCCCAGAAATTCGATTGATTCTTTACCTATTTCTAACTTAGATGGTTTAATGGTGAACCCTGCCTTTTTCAAAATCTCTAAAACCTCTCGAGTAACTCGTATATGTGACTCCCAGTCGTCTGTGTATACACAGATATCGTCAAAATAAGTAACTACCTCTTTTACTCCTTTGAATAATTTCTTAACAATTTTATTGAACGTTGCCGGTGCGGTTGCCAATCCGAATGGCATAAAGTTATATTGATATGCCCCGTCTGGGCCTTGAAAAGCTGTGTATTCTTTGCTTTTCTCCTCAAGAGGTATTTGCCAATATCCCTTTGTTAAGTCTAGTTTCGTAAAGTATTTGGCTTTATTCATGTGTTCTAGAAGTTTATCCTGGTTAGGTATAACTTCTGCTACTTTTTTTGTAATTGCGTTCAATTTTCTATAATCCACGCAAGTCCGAATCGATCCATCTTTTTTCTTAATTAAAACTAAGGGAGAGCAATATGGTGACTGTGATTCCTCGATTATACCTAGTTCTAACATCATACTAATCTCTTCTTTTAGACTTTGAATCATATGTATAGGTATTGCATAAGGTTTTACGTTAATGGGCTTAGAGTCTAATAATTCTATTTTGTGCGTACCCGCCGATGTTTTCCCTGGGATATCTGAAATGATTTCTTTGTACTCTTGCACCATATCGTCAACTTGTCTTTTCTGTTTGTCCGTTAGTTCCTTATTAATGTCAATGCCTGAATTAACCTTGACGTTGATTAACGGAATTTGCTTAATGTCTTCACTATTTACATCTTCCTCTTCTTCTTCGGCTATCACTGTGGCACTGGCACCATTAATTGTCTTTTCATTTTTCTCTGCTGCCGATAAGTTCGCATCTGTGTTATCCATGTTATTTTCGACAAATTTTGTTAATCTGTTGAGGTGATAAACTATACGCTTATGTCCCTTCGCAATCTCTACATTAAATTTCGATAATTTTCTCGTGACGGTGAATGGACCTTCTGAATACAGAGCGAGTTTATTTCCTTTTTTAGGTTTCAACACGAGCACTTTGTCACCAACTTGTATATCTTTCTCTCTAGCCCTTTGATCATAATATTGTTTATATTTATTTGCCTTTCCTTTCGTGATTGCCTCTGTTTTATATAACCCTGATTTTATTCTGTTTTTGAGGTCTATTATATATTCGTCTAGTTCCTCCCCTCTGAGTGCGAGTTTTTCCCCTTGTTTTTTAAACGACTCTAATTTCTCGTCCATGTTTATACCCTTACTACTGCTTCTAGTTTCCATTCTACTTCTACAATAACTTACAACTTACTTATAATCTAGCTTCCCTTATTGTCCGTTTATATCTGACAGGTATGCTATATCTATATATATTATCTAACAGATCAATCTTGCTATAGCACACTTCCCCAATTTAACACTATTTTATAAGTAATTAAGTACGTACTTACTGTGGGTTATATTTCAGACATAATATCCATATACAATGAAAGTCCCATTACACAATAAATATCCATTCGTAAGAAGTTCACAAAGTCACACTTTTTGCAGTTTCCTTGTCACTTAGTAATGTTTTTCTCCACCTTGAATATCTTCTCGAACTTGTCCCGATTTGAACTGTGGTGCTGTGGGTCGTCTCGGCTCCTCAGGGTCCCACTGTAGCTGGGGCGGGATGGTTGGTTCTGCAACTTGACCTCCCGGTACAGTTTGTAATCGTCTTCTCTCGTAGTTGGCACCGTCTGGTTCAGACGTCGTTGCTGTGCTGGTTCCGACGTCGTTGATTTGCTGGTTCTGGTTCGAGGTATCTCTTGTAGTTGGTCTTCTGGCTGGTAATGTTCCGTACTGGGACTTGCTAGGCCTCGTCTATCAGAAATCCGCTGATCGTTGCCCTGTCTGCCCGTGTTCGTCGCTGGTTGATCGTCGTTGTGCTGTTGTAAGACGTATGCCCTACGATGGATACAGTAGTCTGTATCAGAGGCGCTGTACTGAAAAGTACAGGCGCACATACCGCTGTGCTGATGTGGTTCCGTCCCATCTCTCGTAGTGTTTGGCGGTGCTTGGCAATCCAGAGACAATTCGGGCCCCCATGTTAAGTCTCTATGTTTAGGTGGATTGTGCCTTGCTCTCCGCTACACACAACATACACAAGAGATGACACAAGTCTGTGTAACGATGCAATGTTTATTCTACTATAAACAACTGTACAACTGGCTGTCTTGCCTTGACATAAAATACATCTATATATAACGGCTGTATGCTCAAGCATGCCCTCGGTCCCGACCCGACCGCTTCTGGGCGACGTTAAACTCAACTCTGTTTTACTGCAACCCTGCAGCTCCCCGGTCTATCCTGACCGGTCTGACCGCACAACACTGTGCGAAGTACACAACTCTCTGCAACACCCCGCACTCGTCTCGACTACTCTCTTATATACCCCCCAACTGGTCTCAACTGACCCTGGCGTGTCCTCTGGTCATGTCCCTGACATATCCCGTGTGACCAGAAGTTCACTCAGACATCACTAGACATTATTCCCGTGATAGGAGTTCATACCCGTCAACAACGCCTTGACCCGACTCCAACACTGGCTCACAACAATCTCACCACAATCATTCGCAGTGATTCTCATACCCTGACA